>OOFE01010756.1:9188-19726 GCA_900323365.1 Monocentris japonica | reverse complement strand
CTCCGACCTTCGTACTCTTTCTGTATGATGTTAATCTCTATAATCTATTTCTGTCTTTTTCATTTGATTTAGCTTTTTTTTCTCTTCTCTGGAGTGTCTTTCCATTTCATCCTGTTTTGCTTGCCTATCATCACGTGAGATTAAAACACACCCGCATTAGCAAAATAATGAGCATGAACATGTGCGTGCGCACACACACATACACACAGATGCGCCATTCGGGGGTGTCCTTCCCCTGAGGAGGTGTTGAAAAACATGTTACATGACTGTCCTTCTAGATAACTGACTGACATAAAAAGGGATATTCGCAGAAATGATAAGAACATCAGCCACAATATCTTGGAGATAATCTGTCAGCAGCAGGGAAGATCATCATCAGATCAGACATACAGAAGCACACACACACACACCACACACATACACACACACACACCTCACTAAGCCAATGACATTCCTCTGTGCTGGGGGTTTCTCTCCACAGTCACTAGATCACTGTCGGATTAGCCCCCCTAGTCCCCTACGGGCAGTTGGGGCACCCCAGTATGCTTGCGTTTTTCAGTGTGAGTGTGTGTGTGTGCTCACATGAATGAAAATGAGTATTTCTGTGTAGATATGTGTGTGTGCTTCCATGAGCATGTGAACACGTATGTTGATGTGTGTGTGTGTGTGAGTGTGTGTACATAAGCTCCTGAGTGAAATGGCAGGGAACATGGTGATTAACACTGGGTGTGCGGTTGCTCCGGGTGCTGGCACAGTCATAGGGAAGTACTGAGCCGTGTAAGCACCTGCTTTATTCCCCCCTAGTGAGACGACAGGATGAAGACATCAAGCAGAACCCTGCACCCGCCCCCCAACCACCAGCCTCTCCTTCACACACATATACACACACACGTACACAGAGAGGCCAACTTCAATGCAACAATAGGGGACATTTAGGCTGGAGCTGTGCCAACCAAGAGGAGCACATCTTTCCAACCACCATGACCCACACCGACTGGCCAAGCTCTACTGGAACGGAACTAGGGTGGCACTTAAAATGGACCATTACTCAGAGCGGTGGTCGACCCTGTTCTGGCTCTGTCCACCACTGGTGCTTGGATCTAAACCAACAGACTTCAATTCACTGTGCATAAATCTTTGGCTTGCCTTGGAGAGCCTGGCAGTGTGTCGAAAAGAATGAGAGTCATCACACAAAACAAGCTGAAACAAAAGCACAGTTGTGGTCACACACAACACTGGGAATCCAGTCTGTTAACAAGAGCGAACAAAACAAAACAAAAAAAATGCAATAAAAGTCTGTGCTTTGAGTGGCTAATTACTTTTAAACAGCTTTAACACACCATGGTAATAAAAAGAATAAAAATATCAATAAAAACTTTATTTTTAATCAACAATAATAGTAATAATAACAATAACAATTATGTTCTTCATCTTCTTCTTCTTATTATTATTATCATTATTAATATTATTATTATAGACACAGCACGTTGGGGTTCAAGTCCTAACGGCTAACGTAGAACAGATGTTTTAGTGTTTGCTTATCTCGCTGAGAATAAATTGCATGGCTGGAAAACTACATCTACACATTTACAACCAAACAAGTTAAATTACACAGTAAGTTGGCTTTGGACTTGGTGAAACTAAAACCAATTTCTTCAAGTGAACTAAAGGCTAATAAGGGAATTCACCACTTGTGTTGTAGACAGGAGAAACACTACAGCTAACGTTACCATAAAATGCAACATGGTGCGGAGTTTAGCCGAGCTCAGCAAATGTCAAATCATGCTAGCTTAATAGTTGCAAAACTAAACATCTGCAGCTCTGTCTTGTAAGTATGTAAGCAAAATGACAGTTAGACAAAAAGATGATGACAGAGATTGCTATGGTAAGATGGGACGGTCTATCTATCTATTTACAGCTGCACATTAACAAAATGTGTGAACTGGAGGTTATATGACATGCTGAGCAGAGCCTTGTGCAGAAGCGCTGACAGTGACAGGATCTAGCGGTGATACTGGGGCACTCGAGGTCTCTCAAGTGTCGCCGAGAGCTATGGCCACATAATTTGATATAGCTGCAGTGGTGAGAATGAAGAAAAACACAAACAGTAACCTTAAATTATGCTGCCCCCACTACTTCTCAAAGAGTTGAGTCCTGAGGTCAATAAATCTCGTCATTTTCTACACAAGGCTTTTCGAGAGTTAATTCTACTTGGAAGGAGGAGCTGAGTTTTTGATCAACCGTCTCCCGTGTGCATCCCCCCTCTTTAATCAAATGTAAGATCTTCCTTCACCTCAGATCTCTCTTTGTGACATTTCTTCAAGGGTTAAATTGCCAACAGCCATCACCAGACGTGTCAGTCTGTAGTCAAATGATCTCTCTTGCATAGATCTGTACTTGGAATTCACTCCATCTCCCCTGTCAATCACTGATGGCTGCATTAGATCAGAGTTTTGTCTGAGCTCAGACTGAAGTTGGTGGAGATCAGTGGTGTCAGAGAATTCCCCTGGCCTCTCTCCATCCCCAGAAGGTCACTTTGCCGCAGGCTCTCTCCTCCCTTCTTTGGCTCTAAGGGGTGACAGGGAATCTAATGTGCCCAGCTAATGAGAGAGAAAGACAAGGAGAGAGCAAGAAAAAAAAGAGACAGCAGATCAGCGTTAGATTTTAATTTAAAATGTTAATGTGTTGTGTAGAGCTATGCTCTGTGTTGTACAGTTTGTGGCAGAGTGCCCACGATGTGTTACTGAGCAGCAGACCATGTTCTGTCACTGCCACTGTGTCTGATGCTGTTTGTGTGTGGACAGGCTCGGTCCTGAAAGCTGATCAAAAGCTGTTGATTCGCCTCTGTGTGTTTCGGTGCCACTGTGCTGATGTGTGCTTCCTTTGTGTGCTTGTGTGTGAGTTGTGTGTGTGTGTGCATGCACGCTGTTTCTTTCTGTCACCACTGGCTTTAATCATCTGTCAAGCAAGGCCATGGGTAGCAGTCAGTGGTGACGCGCCCACGCTCATTCAATGTGTGTGTGTCTGTAAGTCTCTTTATATGCACCATTCCCCCTTGTGCCGCAGTCCTGCTCTGCTGCTAACAACCCAGCAATGCACCTTAATGACAAGGAACACATACTCCCTGCTGTTCTGTGAGCCACAACTAATAAGTCGGTCAGTAAAACACGGAAAGCATTGTAACCCCTTTCAAAAAAGAAATCAATAAGAACAGAGTAAAGCACGAGCTGCAACAAGCCAATGAGATTGCACAGCTCTGGCTACGACTGAAGAAAGCTCACTCAGATCTGCTTGTTTCTTTGATGGGCAGGGGAGATTAGGAGTGTAGCAGAGCGCTGCAAGACAAGAGTGAGTGGCAAAATCACATTTTGTTTGTTTATCTGTTACTGTTAATTCCTCATTAAAACCAGTCGGAGACAGCAGGAGCCCTTTGATAAGAGGCAGCACAGTGTTTGCTTTACTTCTCTACAGCGCTGTCATCTGGTCGGCCCACTGTGTGAGTTGGCTGCAGCCACTAGGAGATTGTGTTGATTTACCTTATTTAAAATGTATCATTTTTGGAGCGCCATCATTATTTTGCGTGTGGCTGTTTACACAGTTGTAATCTGGTGGTTCAGAACATTCATTGCTGCTCAGTTTTTGTCTGTAGAAAAGATTTAGTAGAGACTCGACCGGTGTTATGAAACTGTACCCTGTCCTCTCCCTTCTCTACATCAAATACTGCTCATGTAAGTGCATCTATGCTTGGCATGTGTGTGTGTGTGAGCGCATACGCGCACATGTATATGCTTTTGTGCATCTGTGTGTGCGTGTGCATGTGTGTGTGTGTGCAGACCCGTGCTCTTAGTCTACATGTAACAATGGTTGCATTGTATTTAAAGAAAAGGCTGTATTTCAGAGGTCATTTCCCTTCTCTCCTCCAGAGCACACTACCCAGACTACGTCCATCAAAGCTCAGATTGAGTTCAGCTCATTTTTCAACTCGGCCTCATGTCCAGTTTTTAATAAAGCCAGTGGAAGGGTTGGGAGAATTAGGGAATAGGGGGCTTTTGGGAGGACGGAGGGTGGGGTGTTAAAGGCACTAATTCCAGCATCGCTTGGTGCTGGTTTGGGATCTCATTAGTGCAGTGTTGTACTGTCACACATACGCCTCCACTTGCTCAATCATTGCAAGCAAAGACGTGTTTAAATCCAAAATGAGTTTCCTGCTAGGAACCTGTCCCCTTGCGTCCACATATCCAGAGGAGCCTGATTTATGGGGGTGCCGACCTAGGAAATACCACAGACCTCAATCTCATTGCCCCCATATTTGAAAGTTTGGAGATTGATTTCTTTCTTACTCCATTACTCCACTTCAATTCCTTCCTCCCCTTCTGTTCTACTCTCCATTCCACTATTCTAACAATTCCCCCAGGTTTCTATCCTTTCCCTTCCCTTTTCTCTTCTCCTTTTAACTTCACTCTTATATTTTCAATAACATTAACCATTGATGATAATTAATAACTTTATTGCACCTTTCATAAAGTAGGAGTGAGGATTACAGAAGAATAAAACAGGCAAAATTTATTTAACTGAGAATAAAACAGAATTGCATTTCCAAAACAGTCACTTGAGCAGTACAATACAAAATTCAAAGCACATGTGCTTTTTGGACACATTAGTTTACACATGTGAACAATGTTTTTTCACATTGTAATCTAAAATTGGACATTTTCATCTGATGTACAAACTGTCACATTTGATTTCAGATTACATCACGAACAAATACTGTTCACATGTGAAAACCAACATGTTTCCAAAAAAACACATGCTTGAAATCTGTATTTTCATATGTGACTTTTTTGTAAGGGTAAAAACAAATGATATAAAACAATCTGTACGTAAAAATGTGTTTTAGGATGTGACTTAAAAGATGACACTGAATTTGCCAGCCTCAGCCATAGTCTAACCCTCGTCCTTAGCTTTGAGTTTTTTATTTTCATTTTTATATTGATTTATACCCATATCTCTCATAAGTGGAATTCCTTGCAATAACCTTTAATATTGAAAATTGCTTATGTTACGCTTACAAAACATCTTTTAAAAAACAGCAAGCTGTAAGATAGATATGCAAGCTTGTCTTATCAGAGCAGGGTAATCCCTCCCTCTCTCTGAACATGATCTGCAGTTCAAACAGAAAAACAGTCTCTCATTCGGCCCTCTACTGTAACTGTGTGTACCTACAGTATCTCATTTCCCTGTGCCCCAGCATCCTCACCACTCTCATTAAGGGGCTTGACTATCCTCTAAATCCGCCAGGGTTTGATCATTAGGACGTACAGGAGGAATCAATCTGGTGAGTGAATTCACATCACATACACCTCCACCTCTCATCAAATGACCTTGACGACTGCTGGTGCTGGCCTAGCTTGGTTAGATGAGAGGCTAAGTATGATAGTATGATGTGTGATGTGCAGATGAAGTACAGTATTGGTCATTAGAGGAATGGAAGAGTAACTTCTAATGCTGAATATGTGACGTTGACTAAAGTTCAGCTCCCAGAAAATGGTGATGAGATCCCTTGCACAGTTACAGCAACATGCAGGCAGGGTCCCTGATATGGGCTTACATAACAAGGATGAGGAGACTGATGGTTGTCTAATGGGGATGCAGGTTTGCTCAGAGCTGTTAGCCCATTCTGTTAGCCAACCTGTGTGTGCTCAGTGTGTTAGTTCACTGCACTTGGAGCCTGGTGAGTGATTACCTAGTCAGTGTGACACTGTCCTGCTCTCCGGTGTCAGCTCACAGAGTGGCCAGGCCTCAGCGGCAGCCAAACTCAGTTGCAGAGAGACACATCATTTGCACACATACAGCCACCTCACTAAATGCGCACATAGACACACACTGTAATGGTGTCTGTGCTGTTGCTAGTGAGGCTCGGCAGCCCTGCTAATGTCTTCCCCTGCAGCAGCTACCCTATCCGTATGCAGTATTAAAAAGAGTGTCACCTGTGTGTGACTGAGATATTTTTGTAAAGATGAGATATCTGTACCAAGCAGTTCTTTGGTGAGGATGCAGGTGGCTGGGAGGTAGAGATGAATGTGTTTCAGACTGGGGCAAATGTCACTGTTACACAACTGAAGAGTAATAACCACAGTGAGGGTCAACTCTTTTTTTTTTTTTTTCCTCCACTAGTGCTCTGTGCAGAAGACTGGGCAGAGTTTCAAAGCCTCCTCTTTTCTCACTCTGACTCAACCGGAAGGAAAGAGAAGAAAAAAAAAAAATGTGTCCCTCTCCCACATTCACACTGGAAATTCGTCATTCTGTTTTGTTGATCAGGACAAAATGGTTCTTGGAGGGAGAGGGTAGCGCATCCCCCATGCAACACACTCCCTGCATGTCATGACCATCAGCCCCAAATGTTTCGCTCTCTCTCTCTCTCTCGCTTCACTCACACACATACACACATACACACTCACACAGTTTCACACACACACAGTTTCACGCTCTCTCAGACTCTGAGGCCTTGGCATGTAGGCATCAGACATACCAATCTGTGAAGCAGCAGTGTGTGTGTGAGGCGTAACGTTTTATTTATGCATGTGTCCACCTTCTAATTTATTTATCCACACATTTTGTTTTCTGAGTCGAAGGTCCGCGGTGCTAGAGCCGGGAACATGCATGCTGCAGCAAGATGTCGGGCTCGTTTTAACTAGGCTCATTAGCTGCAGAAGGCGGCACTGGTTAATTAAAATAATTCCCCGTTATCGCGGCTGCTTTGGTCAGCCAAATGATACCGGGGGAGTGCTGCGCAGCACAGCATGCTCTCGCTCGGCGAACGGCGCTCCTCGACCACAGCTAGCACCTAATTAGCGCTGGAGGAGGAATATTTTACCGGGAATTAACATGCCGCGCTTTGGCCCGCGCTCTAATTGACGAGCCTCATCTGAGGCCGGTGGAAGACTGCGGCTGTGCGGCGGCTCGGCTCGGGCGCAGGAGAGAAACACGTGTAGAATGTTTAACCGTCTCATAATTAGTGAGAATCAAAAAGCTGCCTGTTTAGTGGTAGCCGGTTGATTTTTATGGGTGTTGCATCCTCACCCAGAGGAGAGCTGCCCTGTGTTCTCCCGTGACCTCTCTTGCACTCACTGCAGCATGAAAGCAGGTAAGGATGTTACAGAGGTTAGAGGGCAACAGTGATAAATATCCTGTAATCCGTGTTAAGATCAAACCTCAAGGGCCCGGCCTAATGAAAGCATTTGGACAGCCCCTAATCCAGGGTAATATGAATACGTTTTGACACACACACCCTCATCAAGTGACACTGTTGAATAGCATCAAAACCCAAACAACTTTTTAAAATATCTATTTAAACCCCAGGAGGAAGCTTTAGCACGACTATGCCGATAGGCTACATTTTGAAGGAAGGTTTTGATTAGAGTCTTTTGCTGGGCAATATGACAGCTGCACACTGTATTGTAGTATTGTAAATACGGCTGGAGAGATGAGTTCAATCTTAAAGATGTTTAGAAGACAATGGGGCCTGTATTTCTCAGCCCATGAACCCCGCACTGTGTGCTAGAAAAGGACGAGACATCGTAAATGAGGAAGGCAGTGTAAAAATAGATATTTTCTTGTTTGTAATGAAAGTAGCAAGCCTCTCCAGTGAGCTACCACTGCTGACACAGGCAGGTACTGAAGACACTGTACCCAAAGAGAAGGCCTCCTCTGGGGGTGAAGTATTGACCTACCTTTCACTTCTTCATGATTTAACACTGTTTGTGTTTAATTTACAGTTGCAGAAGACCTATAAAGAGATTTCACTATCTAGTATGTGAGTCCTGTTAGTGGAGGCTATTTTGATCAGTAGATGTGATTTGATACGTATATCCAAGATCTTATAACATTTGTTATATCTGTCTGAAATAATTGTAACTAAAAGACTGTTCCCACCAGAAAAGTCTCTCTCTCTCTCTCTCTCTCTCTGTCTCTCCCTCTCTCTCTCTCTCTTCTCTCTGTGCAGAGCTATAACAACATTGTCACATTTTGGTTGTGAGGGGAGTGTGTGGGAGCGCCGAACCTTCTTAAGAACGTTTGTTATCTATCTATTTGTATGGTGATGTTTGTTCTCGGCATGCTAAGCTAGCAGTCAACAGTGGTAAAGCCAGAGCTGTGTATTCCAGAGACCCATGGATCTTTTGATCAGACCAGCGCTGCCTGCTGAGCTTCCACGCAGCCCTACTGAAGCTTGTTTGCAGCTGCACATACTGTACACACAGACAACTGGAATAGCTCCCCTAACACAGGATTTCACAGGCCATAGAAAAGAATAAATAATACAAATAATATAAATAGTACACACTCTCACAATGAAAGCAAAAACACGTGCACACGTAGCGCCTGTACGCCCACGTACAGTGCATTCCTACACATTGGCTTGAAAAACATACAGTGCAACTTTATCATGTAGAAACCTTGTCTTTGTTGGGTTGTAAGACACACAACCATGCGCGCACACAAACACACACATACACACACAAGCACACATTTGAGTCCGCTCACTGACACATAAAAACAGACACACAGAGACGAGCAGCCTCCACGGACCTCAGGGAGCTCTAATGGCCTCGTAGAGTGCAGTCAGGGAGAGTGAGGGTGAAGAGCAGAGCAAGGTGAAGGCATGCAGCTCCACTTCTAGTTGAACACACACACACACACACACACATGTGTGCGGTTGCACACGCGTACGTGCATGCTTCAAAAGCACAGCGCAGAGGGAACGCACACAACTAACAAACATGCCACAACAAGCAGAATACAGTGCAACACACACTCACGTGCTCATTCACACACACTCGCACACTGCATTGCTCCAGTCAAACGGCCCTGTCCTGATGAAGCTGCCGTTTCTAAAAGGAACAGAACATGAATTATGCAGCTTAGTCTTCACATGAGGGGCTTTTTCTCCTTCCTTGCTGCATTCCTCTAAGCCAGCTGTTTTCTCTTTCTCCTCTGACTTTCCTATATCCTTGGCTTTCACTCGTTTAAACTATCCTCTCATCTCATCCGCTTCTATATCTTTTCACTTTTTAATCACTTTTTCCTTTCCTCCCAAAAGCAGTATTTCTCCTTCCCATTCCTGATACCGCCCCCCCGCTCCACTTCTGCTTTTCTGCAATCTACTGCACCCACTAGCCCTTTTCCTTGCAGGGCCTGTGCTGCTCCAATGGTATCAGATTCTCTTAAGTGTGTGAAAGAAGAGAAGTCTTACGTTTTTTTATCTGCCCCTTCGGCTCATGTTTCTGTATTAAAGGGGACTGTGACAAATGCCCACAGTGACCAACAAGCAGGTGTTCCAGTCCACATATTATGCAGTGCTTGTTTGTTCGTGTGTCCTCGTGAGAAGAGCGAGAGAGAGACAGAGGAAGATTGGGGGTTGCTGGAACCCCACCAAGACAAACAAGGTCACCTCCCTGCCCAGTAGCCTGGTGGGAAGTTACCAGTGGGCCAATCGCTGGGGCCATTTTTGTCCCTCTCTCCTGGCAGAGCAGCGGTTGTTTTGTCCTTGTGGGATCGATCCAGAGTGGCGTTGTCGGGTCGGTTCTGCTATGTCCCTGTCAGCAGGGAACCCAGGCATGCCTAACAGGAGCACGACACATGGCCAGGGTACCCTTCAAGTCCAGATCCACATAGCAGAACACATGTGGTCTGGCCCGCTGCCACCCCTGTACCGCCAGCCTGCCTGCACACAGACGATGTGACCACAATGCTGAGTCTGTGTGTGTTCATGCAAGTTGGGCTTATGACCTTGTACCTGCGGGGTGACAGCAGGCCCTCACACCAGGCAGCTTCCCTATGGCCACTAGGGATGGAAAGTTTACCATTCTCACTCAAAGCTCCTCTCATTTTGCGGGGGTGAGTTTTGAGTTTGTGTGTGTGTGTGTGTACTCGTTTTTGTATCAGGGAGGTCTTTTATATAAAGAATGATAAAGATGTTGAACAGAGAGTGTCACGATGACTTGATTCTGCACTGCCTCCTTGAGCAGGGAAGGGGGTTAAAAGGATCGAGAGATGAAAGACTAGCGAGTGATGGTGAAGATCTCTGCATTGTTAACCTCCCAGCACCTTGTTCTTCTCTGCTGAAATACAGACATGTTACCTCTCACTCAATCCCATTACCTTAGCCAACCCTCTGCTGCCTCGATGATGATGAGCTTGAGCTCATATAGTCTCCGATCCTGGGGAGACTAACAGAAATAAGGTGTTTACACACAGATACTGATGTATAGAGCTTAGAATTAACCCTCCAGACAAAACCATGTTCTGTTTTGTTACGTTTGTACTCTTCCCTTTCCTTCTTCCCTCTTTCTTATGTTCACCTCTCTCAACACCCCCCCCTGAGCTCTGTGTAGCCCAAAGCCTATTACACAACGGCTGTAATTTTTCCAGCTCTTGTTCGGACATCTTTTTGTGTTTAATCGTGGGAGATTGAAGGGAGTAAGCTGGAGATTACGATTACGTATGGCGGGATTACTCTGACCCTGATATCAGGAGGCCTG
>OOFE01010736.1:0-20690 GCA_900323365.1 Monocentris japonica | reverse complement strand
GCCTACCCAGATAGGAAGAGACAAAACAGGAATAGGAAACAGCATCGTAACTCCTCCCACCTGGAGCTTAAGACTATCTCTAGTCACTGTAATGGCAACGGCATTTATAATGGAACTTCAAAGCAACATTCGGCTGACACTCAGAACGGAGGCTTCCTCCAGATCGTCCCAGGGGAGGGACACTCATCCCCTAATAAGGAGCCTCCTCCCCCGGCCCCTCCTCTCCCCCCTACCCCACAGCTTCCTTCCCCAGAGTGTGACTTCCCCAATGGGCTCTCGGCTACTCTGCCCAGCGTCCTGAGGAGAATGAATGGCAACAGTTACGTGCTGCTGAGGCAGAGTGACTCCGAGAGTACCCCTCTCTGCTACTCCTTCACCGAGGAGCTCAACAGGATCTTGGAGAAGAGGAAACACACTCAGCTGCTGCCCAGGCCCGACGAGAGCTCTGTGTAGGAAGAGATGTACACTAGCTAGCTCCCCCTGTGGTGGGAGGACTGAAGTGTTGTCACCTGGTGCTGAAGTGCCTGTCATACAACTTATCATTGCTGATAACTGAGACTCAAGCAATGAGAGAGTTTTATCTACATTCTTGACTTTGAGATGTTTTTTTTTTTAATTTCAGACATTCCAATTTAGACATTCCTGCTTTTGACCCTCTGAGGAGTTTGTCAACCGAAATTCCCAATTTTCCAACACAGAACAATGAGAATAAGAACTCAGTGATGGGACAAGCATGACATGGATAGAAAGAATGATCTACCTCAGCTCAATATTACTTAGCAGGCCATCTACAGTCAAAATCCTGCCTTGCCTTGGTAACATCTCCCTTATGAATTCTGAGTTAGGAGTCAGATCTCAGCACCAGAGAGCCCTGATCCCCAGGCCAGGGTGCCCGGACTCCAGAGAGGAGAGGAGGCTTATGGGAATATGAGTACATGTGAAGACCACTGCTATGTGACAGCGATGTTTGGCTTGTTTCAAAATGGAAAGCAACCAATGTTTGTTTGCAAGTGCACAGATGGCTTATGCATTTGTGAAACATGTTCATTCACACATTATATATATTGAGGGAAATGGACATGGAAAGGAATTAAGTTGCAATAACTTCAAATTTTTAATATTGACCATATAACTGAAAGAACCAACACAAAATAATACTATAAACTAATGGCAAGCCCTAACATTTTCCATTAACCATCAATAATAAACGATGAATTAATCGATATTTAATATTAATTAAGTACCATTTAATGGTTAACTAAAAACTAATTGATGATTAATGAATTTCCTACATTGTTTCCTAATTAATAGTAAATTATATAATGTACATTATTTAATTATTAATTCATGGCAATAATAAATCAATTAATCATTTATATATTGTATCACAACTGTTAACAATTTGTTAGTCATTTGTTAATTTCCAGGTTAAACATTTTTAAATACTTAAGTGATCATAAATGATGAACAAGTGATATGCAAAACATGAAGAAGCATTACGTGTGCCCTATTATAAAAGTTCACAATGCATAATAAATGGTTATTAACTTGTTTGTAAAACATAAATGAGCATTATTAGGACTTATGATGAACAATTCATATTAATTAGTAATCTATAGCAATTAAGAAAATTAAGTAATAATCAATTAGCTGTTATTTAACCGTTAAATCGTTATTTTAGAAATATTACATATTTTTTTATCAATATATATTTTAATCTTTAGAAATGTATTAATGATGGTTATTGTAAAGTGTTAATAGCCAATGTAGAGGAAATATGACAGTATTAATGATTTTAGTGCACTTTAAATGCCAGTTTTAAAGCGCTTTAGGAAAGAGAGTAGTTATGGGACACTACAAGAAACAAGACTCACAAGGGAATCTAATAACTTTGCACCATGCCAAGAACATACGAGAGGGAGAGGAACTTCTTGATTGGATGCTTCTCTATATGGAGAGCTGAAGCAGCTAAGGGCACAGCTGTGGGTACTGGACCTATTTGGCAGAAAATGAATAAAATGAAAAGTGCATTGACTGCAGTCCAGCTGGGCCAGAATCCACCCCTGGATGAGACCCTGCATGAGACCATAACATAGAAAAACAAGCTCTGGGCCACAGCGTTAACCCACAAGCATCCAAGGTAAGTAGAGCTTGTATCATACACATAGATCTCACAGACAGGCATATTGCCAAGCGAGCACTTAAAGAAATGGACCAAGACGTTAAAGTGCCGTCTCCCTGTGAAGGGAAGTGAGAGGACAACATTTTTGTTATAGCTCACTGGTGTTAAGAAATTCAGCTCTTGGAAAACGTTAGCATTCATAAGACTCCTGGGTTGTTTATAATTTGTAAAAAAAAGTTTAGGTTCAGTGATGCCAAAAAAACGTAGTCTCTTTCACACGTGCTACCCCAGACAAATTAAAAATCTGACAGAGCATAGTTCATTTGTCAGAGGGACACATCCACGGAAGAGACGTTAAAAAACATCAAAGCTACAGGGCTGACATAAGAACTGTAGCAGTTCTCCATTTCAATCCATTTCTCTTGTCATCCCTCCAGCACCTTTGTCATCTTTATCTTGTTTTATACTTTTCTTTTACTTTTTCATTATTCCCTTTCTTCTCTCCATTTCTTCACCTGCCTCACACTTTATCTTTACACTAGTACGCTCAATTTGTCTCTCAATCTCTCATCCCATCTGTTTATTGTCCTTATCAACCTGCTCTTGCTGTATCGCTCTGCTGTTCTCCTGAGAACTTTCTTTCTTCTGTCAGTGGGCAGTATTAATTAGACCCTCGTCTCATGACAAGTCTGACCTTATTGCCTACTGCCGACAGAGGGAGAGAAAGAGAGAGATGCAGAGAGACCGAGTTCCCCTTGCACTCACACTCACGCTCCCAATTCTCATACCGTCAGACTCGTCAGAAGTTTTATTTTACTGCAATGCAAACAAACAAGCACATACATAAATATAGCTGATACATACCTCCATAGGCCTGTGATGTCAGGGTGGGGGATGCATGCTGCTGTGATTCACAAAGGCAGGGCGCTTAGAGAGCAAAGCTTCCTAGTCAAGACATGAAAGAAGAAAGGGGTAGCCACACACAGCACACAACATTAGAAGCCTCCATTAAGTTTTCACCATATATCCCCACAAGGACACTTTAAATCAGAATCGCTAATACGTAAATAACTTTCAGCTGAATTTGAAGAAGCCCAGCCCACATAGTTGTAGTGTCAGGTCTGATGCTAACTATAGCACTGTGACTGCTTTCATCTCGCCGCCGTGTTGCCCTTCAAAACATCACCCAAAAGGGAGGTGACAATAGAGACACGTGTTGCTGACTTCAGTGGCTATTTTTTTCTTTCTTTCTTCTGCAGGTTTGACGAGCGCAGGTCAGATTGAAAGTCTCTCAGTTCCATTCCTTTGGGTGCCATCTCCCAACCAACGTTGGATGGCAGGACTGGCTGTAAAGACATTCGCCTAATAAGGAGTGAAAATTCAACATTGTTAGCGGACAGTGGAGCCGTTAGAGAGAGATGGGAAAAGGGCTACAGTATAATAGTCTCTGCACCTAGAACTCTGATTCCCCAGAACTGGAATGAAAATGATTAGCTGCAGTGTACTGCTGAGCCACGTTTGTTCTTTACACAGCGGATCTTTGCATGCACAAACAGTGTTCTTGCCTCTGCTTGATTCAGAGACCAAACTCAATGGATAATGACCTTTTTTTCCACGCTCAATGGATGGATTGTGTTACAACACTGTTCTGTTTCATTTTCTTTCAGTTAAGAAAACAACCATATGATGTTAACGCCAAGGTTGCCAAGTGTGAAAAGCACTGTGCCAACCTGTTTTAATGCAAACCGGGTTCTCTGAAGACAGAAAGAAAGAAATATTTATTTTTATTTTTACATTTGTGTCAGTTAATGTCGTTGTTGTTTAAATGCCACTTGTGAGACACCCTACTGTCAGTGGGGGTTATGAATTGCCTGTGTTGCACAAATCTGATACACTGTAGAAGCATGGTAGCCAAGAGCATGCAGGGACCATACGAGCAGAATTTAATGTTCATACACTGATAGGAGGATTAGGAAAGTTAACACAAACCAATTCACCTATCCACTATAGCACAATAATTAGGGACTAGTAAACTGAGCTTTTCTGTCACAGTAATGTCCACGGTTGTCAACATATTTCACTCTCTATATGCATGTCACATCATGCTTGTGTACGCAACAAATCAAATTGTTTTATTAAACTAACACAATGAATAATAGGGCATTGGATCTTCACTTTTCAGCCGTAATGAGTTGAAATTCAAATAAAACTTTCCACTTCAACCCCTTCTTCTGTTTATCATTGCTTGTGTATGTTTGCAGTTTACGTTTTACATTTCTGATCACCAAGATAGGGAGGAGAAACAAATCTTACTCTTGTCAAAGCATTGGAACAGAGCCCTGTGTTGTTATATCTGTTAAGTGTATACTGTATCACCCAGGAAAAAGAGGCGTAAAATGTTATTGGAACGAGGCCCGGGTTCCTAGAGCACTGCCTTGGGCTGTAATACAGCACGGCACAGAGTGGCACGGAAAATATTGCAGGAGGATTGAGCATGGTGTCTCAACATACAGCCTAAACATACAGTACACCTCACCTCTTTTTTATTGTCGTCAAAAGTGAGAATTTATCTCAGCTGATGCTATGGTAAAAGAGAGAGCAATGGTTCTTACACTCAGCCACAGCCTCGTCACCTGATCTTTTTAGAAATGCCACAGACATTGATCTATGACACCCACTGATTTTCCACTATCCACATGACCTTTCCTCAGGTTCCTGGGTGAGAGAGCAACACTGAGCACTCAGACAAAAACTCAATTGTTATAATAGGTTACAGGCAGCATGGCAATAAGCACAAAAAGGACCTCCATGTAATTTACAGGCAGACAGATGCATGTCTGCCAATGGACAATTAATAGATCTGTCAAGTACCTGTAGTGTGTAAAGCCGGACAAGTGATTCATTGAACAAACACTGTAATGATTGTTGTGTTACTTATGTAATGGTGCCTTCATGTAATCAAGGCCAGCAGGAAGAGCTTGTTCTACTTCTTGAGCAACAGATTGGAATATGTGCGAGGTTTGCGGTTCTAACTGCATTTCCTTCATTTCACATGTACATCATATAAAACCGAAAGCTCTGTTGAGCTTTATCCTGACGTTTGCACCATGACACATCATAGTAAAGCATTGTTTTACATGAAAATTGAAAATAATAGTTCCACTTCTAAATACATGCAAAGCACACAGTTGTGGTGCATCTTGCAATCCTAGCAGCATCCCTTGTCCAGTGGATCATCATAGGACAGGTAGCTGTCTCATTGGCCAGAGAGAGGCTGTTTGGTCTTTCAGACAAAATGACCCATATTTATCCAGCTATGCTCCTTATAACCCACTCCATCTCATTTGAAATGACCCATCAGGTTAAACAGATTTCATACTAACATACCTACTGTACTCCTAGACTGGATTTACACAGGAAAAAGCCTGATTTCTAAGGATCCGATTTTTCTGTCTTTGAGAATCCAGCCTGAGACGTTTGATAAACATCATCCCAGGAGAGATAGATGAAAGGTCTTTCAGTGACAGATAAGGCTAGAAAATGCATTTTAGCCAGTAGACGTCAATCATATATCAGGGTAACCTTCAGGAAGACAGAGGAAGTCTAGGAATCAGACCTGTGCGGTTTTATTAGTTCCCACTCCTCCTGTTCCCCTTCTCTTTCTGGTCACTCTCTTTCATCTCTCTCTTTCATTATCGTGTTTATTCATTGTTTTAAATTCTCATCTAGACTTGAGCCTGGAAATGCAGCCATGCTGTTGTTCCTTGGAGAGGGCTTGATAAACAACAAGAGCGCTCAAGCACACACCCATAAAAGCATGTGCCCAAATACACATTATTAATGCACAGTCACACAGATACCAAATACTCCTTTTTCCTAATAGCTTTTCACATGGTGGTGATGATCAGAAAGCAAAGTTAGGGTTACAGAATGGCTCCTAAACGCTGGAGCAAGGACAAATACCTTTTATATAATATTATAACCATTATTGCTAAATACATTCATTGTCCTGTTATGAGAATACAACACTGCACTCACTCAAGATTTGATGGCCAATCTGTACATGTCTATGTGTGTGTGTGTGTGTGTGTGTGTGTGTGATTGCCAAAGGTTGAATGATAATGTCTATGGACACAGATGGAAGCCCAGTGTTTTGAATGTATGTACACAATCTCTCTCTCCATTTCTTCGGTAAACACACCCCTCCGTCACACATTTATTGACAGTGATGTGGAACTCTTTCCGACCCATGTAATGCTGGAAATGTCACAGACGGAGATGTAACATTAGGATTCTGACAGTCAGGGATGAACTAAGAGGATCCAGAGCCCCTGAAGTAGAGCTAATGCTGCTGGGACAAGCATGACACAGACTCTTCCCTAAGTCCTGCATTTCCTACCAAAACGGATAAAGAGCAAAAAGAAAACCAAATGTTGCATTCATTCAGTCATTTGGTGGGTGGAAACACTGATGGTGTGTATAGCACACTGTAGTTTCCTTGTAGCGTCATTCACAACAGCTCATAATGTTACTGGCTAGTTTAGATTCAGAGATGACATTGTGGATGTCACCATTACAGCAGTAGGAGGGGCCCATTCTGGACTCATTCTGTGGCCCTGACAAAGGGAAGTGTGTCGCATTGCACTCTTCCCTCCCAAAACAAACAGATACTGTTGCTGGTGCATGCAAACAAGCAGCACCGTCTCTCTTCCCAGACCGGTTTGACGCCAAAAGAGCCACGCGTTTTTGCTGTCACACACCACACTCCACTTATCAATCAGCTCTTTATTTGTTTCCTCCACTCAGGCTGGCTGGTGTGCTGGCTGACTGTCACAGCTTCTTCAGACAGCACACATGCCTGTCACACAGACAAACCAGGACTCCTGCATTTCTGGGAGCATTTCAGTTCTGTGTTGGAACACCATGATAGCTTATGTTCATTTGAGGAGATTATCCCCAGGAAACTAGCATCTCAGGCTTGCTGGTTATGGTGACAAAGCCTTTTCTTGCATTGTAAGGTAGACTGAATAAAACCTTCTAGGCTTTTGTGTTAGCAGTCTAAAAACAGGTAAATTCTGTTTGCCCACACAGCAGCCCACAAAATCAATATAAGTTACAAGAAAAATGTAGCTTTTTGAAAACCACTGCTATAAGATGTCCTGTGGTTTTCTGTTCACACAGTGGGAGCTGAGGAAATAATATGAGAGGAAATTAGAGCTGTGTCCACCAGAGAGTGCAGGGACACACCCCTGGGGATTGTCTTTAAGTAGCACGTTACCTGGACGATCAGCTTGACAACCGCAGTGGCAACGCATTCCCAATCACACACACACTCGAGTGTTGCATGCTCTCTGAGATTACACCGTCAGTCTAGATAGCTATTTTGATAGCAACTTACTGCAGTTTCAGTTGAAACTTTGCTGAAATACTGAAACCAACGGCCACATGTTGTTTTTTTGTTCCTCTCTTTTGAACTTTTTAGGATTTAGGCAAACACAGACTGGTTGTAAGGTGTTGTATACCTATGTAGATGAATCATACAGACATTGGTTACACAGGCAGAGACAGAATGGCTGATCAGTGATCTTTGGACCTTTGAAATATTGACAGTGTCTAAACAACCACTGGCCTAGTGCGCTTGTCAGCCTTTGATGTCTGAAACTGTACTAACAGAAGAGTGTCAAGCTATTTAGGAGATTAGAGGTCTCTTGTGTCTGTTTTGTATGCTATGGTTTGTGTGTTTGTTATGTAACATGCAGGTTACATGCCCCTTTGTGTGTGTGTGTGTGTGTGTGTGTGTGTGTGTGTGTGTGTGTGTGTGTGCGCGTGTGTGTGCACGCTTTGCCCATGTGGACTATCCTGTGGACAATCACTTCCTGCCACAGTTCATTCTCATACCTATGGCGCCATCTACTGAAATGTTTTGGCTCAATGTTTTCATGACTATGAAATGCACTTGTGTTATTTTACCACTGGAGGTCATTGACAATCTTCTTATAGACTTCTTATTGTAAAGGAGATTCCACCTTCCACAGCTGTAAACTGTCCGATCACCAGCAAATGTATGTTAAAACATGCAATGTTACCAGGTAATCTCCACGTTTTTGTTTCATTCTACAGATCTATGAGTGTTGACACATTTTGTCTCATTTTTCCTGTTGGCAGAACCCATAGGAAAGCAAAATCCAAGAAGAGATCTCATATATATATAGACATGTATGCCTTTTATGTCTCAAATGAGCTCCTTTTAAGACTAAGATGAGACTAAAGGCATTTCTCAAACTCAACTCAGGAGAAACAACCACATAACAGCTCATGTTGATCTCACTCTGATCAAAATGATCTTATTTAACTCTGCTGAATATGAAACCATGAGATTACAAAAAGATCTCAAAGAAAACTCAATACTCAACACTTGCGTGTCATCCTTCTCTCACCTGATCTTTCCTGTCTCTCTCTACTGCTAACTTTCAAATAAAGGCAAAAAAGAATCCTTTCTCTCTCTATTGTCTCCTCATAGGAGAAATATTTCAGATGAAGGTGATCACAAAATGAGACAAAATTGAGATCTCCCCTATTTCTCAGGAGATAAAGAAAAGACGACTCTGAGCAAAAGATTTTTCCTCTGGGAACTCACACGCCACAGACTCCGAAATCTGAAATCAAACAGCTGGGGAGATAATCTGAAGGAGGCAATGCACTCTGAGATGTAAGTAATCTAATTGTTTCAGATGGTCTGTCTAGTCTGTATCATATAATTTTCATTCTCCCAGAGTCTCAGTGCCCAGCGGTGTGGCTGTGCTGGTAATGCTTTCACTGCCTGCCTGGCTGGATGACATCTGGGCTGGAGGAGCAGGCTGAGCTGCTGCCTCAGGATTACCTTTCTATATTTATGATGGTGGGGGGGATTGAAGCACAGACCTGGGTCAACCAGCAATAATTCATAGCTTTTGTTTTAACCTGATTGGATTGCATGAGGACAATTCAGATAGTGGCCGATAAGTTCTCAACTACAGATAAGTATTCTGGATATCAATTGATTTCCTGTAATTGTCGAAACTTTCTGTACAGGAATAAAAAAACAAACACATTATATTAGTTTACAACATACATTCATTTACAAACATTATTTGACAGAGGTCTGTTGTAGCCACATAGGCTCAGCCGGTACAAATGTTCCACTGCTTTCAATCACTGTGATGCACTTGGTATTGGAAAGAAAGTAGAGTAGAGAGAACAGCAACTGACACAAATAGTATAACTGAAAGAGAAGCTGATTGGAGTGGCAGATAGTTAGGATACAATGAGGTGGAGAAATTAATTTACGTTGAAGTTTAACCTTATTTGCAGCACTACACACCCCTGGGACTCAATGAAGTACTGCCTTACCAACTGGGGGAGAAGCTGGCCGGCAACTCTCACTCAACAGCAGGTTGGTGGCTGGTTAACTGACCAGAAAGCTTTCCTGTTGAAGGGTGTATGCCCTCTATGCATGAATTCAATCTTGCAAGCAGAATATCAAATCTCTTTCAAATTGGTGGAAGGGTGGCAAAAATGAGTGAGAGCAGTTAAGCACAGACACACACGCACGCACACACAGGTATTGAATCTGTCATGGGTTCCCGCTTCTTGTTTCACTGGATGTGAAACACAATCAACGGCAGGAAGGAAAGGCAATTTCAGGCTTCACTGGCGAGAACACTTGTCTGTTTTTCAGTGTCATTCTTGTTTAGGGTGGATGGAGAAGTTGGACACGGTGTGTGTGTGATTCTATATGTGTGTGTGTATTTATGTGTGTGCGCATGCATGTGTGCGTGTATGTGTGCGTGGATGCATACATGTGTGTTCTGCTGACTTACACTATTTCCCACCTCTTTCCATCTTTCCATCCTGTCATTTATTGGAAGCACATTAGCCAACACAGTCTAGGCATCAATACACTGTCAGATTATTTCACTTGTTGCTACTTTTCCATAATAGTGATAGCGATTGGGAGGCAGGGCGGCCTAATGATTAGAACCAGAGGCCCCAGGTTCAAACTCCAGTGAAGCCACCCTGCTCAAGTGTCATTGAGCAAGACACTGAAACCTTACCAGCCCCAGGGGTGCTGATCCTGCACTCTGACCCCCCTTGAGAGGAGGAAAGTGAAAGATTTTCCTATGGAGTTCTATAAAGCATCACATTTGTTTTGTGTTTTGCCCATGTGTCCCCCCATGAGCATATTATTCTTAAACATTTTGTTACTATCAAATGACGGTATGATAGTATGCCAGACTGTAAAATGCTATCACCAACATACTGGAGTTACATCACACACAGAATATGACCCAGAAGGACACAGATGACATGAGTTTTAATACCCAGTGGCCCTGGTGGTCACTGTGTGTGTGTTTCAATGAAAGGGAGAGAGAGAGAGAGAGAGAGAGAGAGAGAGGGAGAGAGAATACATGAGGGTGTGTATCTGTGTGAGAGTTTTGTGTGTGTGTATGTATGCGTTTGTGTGTGTGTGTGTGTGTGTGTGTTAGGTTTAAGGTTAATTTAAAGCGAGGATAAGGCATTTAGCTTTTAGGGTTATGTTTATAGTTAGGGACGTTTATGAATGAATGTGATTCAATGGCATGTCCTCACATATATATTGTAATGCAAACTGTGCGTGTCTGTGTGTGTGTGTCTGTGTGTGTGTGTGTCCTGTAAGACAGAGATGTTTAATTGAGTTAGAGGATCCAGCTCCAATCCTGGATTAGAGCTCATCGCTCCCTGTTTATCTCCCAGTGGGCTATCAGAGAGGCACCAGAGTGGTTTGACCCAGTTAGACAAACACATACATACACACACAACACACACACACACATACACACACACACACACACACACAGCATAGCACCTCTTAAAACACACAAAATTACACAGTTATAACGCAGTGCAGCATAAAATACTTCTGTGAGGTGTGGACTCTTTGCTGATGGATTAATAGTTGTACTACCAGGTGTCTAGTCAGCAGGGGACTGTTAATGACTTTGTGCGTGTGTGTGTGTGTGTGTGTGTGTGTGTGTGTGTTGTGTGTGTTATCTCTGTGGGTGTTTGTGGATTCACTTGTTACCTTTGCTTTGGAGTCAGTGATGCATGGTCCTGTGAGATCTGCATTGCAGCAGTTGCGTCCATCTCGAATGGTCTCCTCTCTCCCAGTCAATACCTGGTCAAATAGCAATGAAGCAGTTAGTAGACTGGCTAATGGGAACAAGCATCATACTTTGCTCGTGATCCATCTATTTTACCCAGAAGTAACAAAGCTACTAATTGCTCTCATGCTGCTCTCATCACACAGAAGTGAACTACAGTAGGACTAAAGGATCAAAAACGGTCAAAGAGAAAGATGCAACCGCAATGTCAGGATATCAATCCAATATTCACATTTCTGAGATTTTACTTTGTATTTGATAGTTACCATTGGCTAACTGTGTTCCTTGTGTTCTTGCTTTGCCTTTGTGTCCTGACAGTGAAGGTCAGAGAGTCTGGGGTTGATATTAGTGCAGTTCTGGCCTTTAAAGAACAGAGGAGACTTTGTTTTCTCTCTTTTCTTCCCCAAGGCCCAATGGATAAACACATGAACTTTTGCCTCTCTGTGAATTCTCAGTCGTGGCTGAAGAAAGTTTTAATATTGTTATGGTTTAGTGGTTGTTATCTATGTCAGAGCCCAGGGTGGACCCAAGGGTCTCACTAACAAAACAGGGTATGTTTTTTGACGCTGTGTGTATGTGTGTGTAATATGAAGTAATATGAAGATGAAATGATGTAGTCCTCTGGAGAGACCACTTGGAGCCACAGTCTTGGGCAAACAGAGAAAAGGACTGTGGGGGCAGGGAGGACATGGGTGGAGCATCCCAAGTATGTTTTAGTTTTCAGCGAATACTCCTCCCCTACCCAGGCAGAATGAGAGGAAACACGGGGAACTTGGCAAGAGGGGATTACATTTTAGAAAGCCAGAACCAGCGTGCAGAGTGCAGAGTTCAAGTGGCTGGATTCCACCGGCCATAACTGGAGACCATTTAAAATAATCCATAAACTGTTGGTTCCCTGCTCTGTGATTGAGTTTGATTGACCTCAAATTATCTCCAGATTTCCTCCCTTCCTCCCTTGGAATGACCACGCCTGCAGATTGGACTGAAGACATAGTCAGAAAACTAAAACCTTCCCTTATTTCTTTCCATCCCTTGATTCTTCATCCAACCCCCACCTCCATCCCTTGCAAATGCTAATCTAAGGGTCCACACAGACACGCACACGAACTCACATGCTTTGAATTACTTCTCAGGCCCATGCTTTAATACCACTTTGATAGTTTTATAGCCTTCTGCTATTAAATAGAGGGGCCCTGACTGACCCTGAGGTGTCTGAAATAACTATAGCCTTGCTGTCTACATGCGCTGTTATCAAACTCCTCCAGGAGCAGCTCCTTGTCTTAGCTCTGATGTCAAATCACAGACTCTTTAGAGCACACTGTGGACACATACACATAATCACAGAGAGAAACAGAGAGAGAGAGATCAGATAAAGGGGAGGTAAAAAAAGGAGCTGCAGTAGTTAGAAAGCAGGGGTTCAGGAGAAGAGGAGGGATGAAGAGGAAGGTGGAGAGACTAAAAACAGATGCTACCCTGACTAACCCTGTCTCCTTACATTAGTGCAGCATCCCCTCTGTTTTCTTCCTTCCTTCTTTTCTGGCCTCTTCTCTACCTCTCACAAAGACTATCCTCCTTTTTATCACTTTTTCTATCACTCTCTCTCTCTCATTTTGAATGTCTTTCTCTATTACTTTTCATTTTATCACAATCCAGAGAGGCCTGTCTCCAGTGACAATTTGTGTGTGTGTGTGGGTTTGTGTGTGTGTGTGTGTGTGTGATAGAGAGGGCTGAGGCTGGCACCAGACATCCCTTCTGACTCAATAAATTTGTCTGGTAATAATGATGGCATTTTAGTGGTCAGCTACAGAAAAGTGTCCCAGGAGCTTCAGTGAGAGCTTCAGTGTCTTGCTCAACGACACTTCAGCAGGGTAAGTGTTGCCAAAACAGAGGCTTGAACCTGGGTCCTCCACTTGAAGGGCATTCTCTCTACTTAATATAGCACCCTGCTGTCCATAGTCCTTAAAATACACACACACACACACACACACACACACACACACACACACACACACACACACACACACACACACACACACACACACACACACACACACACACACACACACAATCTACACATCTTTTACTGCGACGTTAACAAAGTAACTGTGCATGCTGTGTTGTTCAGAGTTCAAGGACCCAGTTAGGAGATTCTGTAGCATTAGCTGAGGCTGAGGCTAGTTGAATGTCTCTGTGTGTTTTCATGCACATCTGATGAGTATCTGGAGACTGTCACGCTGTTTGCATCACCTCAGCCAACCATAACATTTCTGCAGCTGCTGTTTTAACTAACTACAAATACAGGCATGTCTCAATCCTTACACACATGTGGCTTTGAGGCGGTGAGGCGATGATTTAGGAGGTGTGCTGTCTTGCTGCCACGTCCTTGCTCTGCTCAGATATTAGAGACCTGCTAGCAGTCTGCTCTCGCCTGTGTGGCATGCAGCAGTAAGTCACCAACCATCAATACATGTCCAACCTTCACTCTATCAAATCTATGACATCCACATGCACATTAAGTGCATCACTTTACTGCATTCATAAACACATAAAACTCACATCCATGTGAGCATCTAGACAACATTGTGCTCATGACAGACAGGCAGGAAGGCACATATGCACTATACAAATATAGTAAAAGAATTCAATGTAGCATTCAGGTCAAGGACAGATGCACGGTTCTGAAGATGAACGCTCTTGATCATGATTCAATCCAAAGGCAGTAAATGTTGAGCTGGACCGTCATGCAAGGTCAGTGAGGCAAAAAATTGTATTTTTCATGCAATGCTAAAAACAGAAAGCTATAATGGAGACTAGGGGATGTAAAATCACAAAGCATGGCCACTTGGTTAAACATGAAATTAGTTTTCCCCTTGTGATCTCAATCACCATCTCTAAAAAGTGCAGTAATCTCATCATTATTGTATACAATGTAAAAGCAACCCATAGGGATGGATCCTTGTCCTCCAGTCAAATATGAGCAATATAATAGTGAGCTGCCCTCAGCCTATGCCTGACTAAAATAACCATCTGCCACTTATTGCTAATTACAAACAGCCACACACACAGACTCAAACACAGACATACACACATACACATTCATCTGGGTCAACAAGCTTACTATAAAAGAGCACAGAACATTTAGATTTCACATGAGAACACAATAAAATCTATGAACTAAACCACAGCTATATACGGGTTTCAGTTGGCTTCATATTGTGCGTGTGTGTGTGTGTACTTGCTGTTGAGTACTCTTGACACCAGTGACATTTCTGGACACTCCATAGGGAAAGGTCACGCCATTTGCTTTCTGTGTTTCTCTGCCACATATATGAGCTGTAAACAAACACTTCCAGAAGCACCTTGGTGGCACATGAGTGGTACAATGAGTACAAAATATGAGGACATGGCCATGGCATACTCTGTTTCGTAACAATAAGCTCTTCAAGATCTTGTTGGTGTGACGGTAAACTGCAATATATTTTTAGTGTTGCACAAATGATTGTGCATATTAAAGCCTTGAAAACTGTCTTTGGAAGTTCCTTTTTAATTGCTATGACATTTACTCACTTTACGTACTTTGCCATATCAATAATGTAGGATTATAATTACTTTCCTTTGAAGTAGCTGTTTAAATAATCCAGGGAGGATTGCTCCTGGCATCCCATTTTCAGCTCAGTAAGGAAAATCCTGAATCCTGAATATGGAGGTTGATGCTGAGAAGCAGTATTAGCTATTGGAGGTAGTTAGTTGGCTTTAATCTCCTCTGGCTGCCAGGAAACTCTGCTCTGCTGTGACTAGTGATTACAGTATATTCACACAACAAGACGGTAAGAATAGGGACGATTTGGACTGTTTGTCAGAGAAATCACTTACAGTAGCAGCTTTCTTAAAGCAGTTACTTGAAGAGAGAGAATTCCGCTCTCGGATGCTCTTACACTGTTATAGAGCATCAGTCTGTGATGTCCAATGCATTCCAGGAGTTATTTTGTGATGTAATTGTCATTTACCTTTTCTGTTCTACCCACTTTCACTCAACATGCCATGTCTACATCTACTTCAGGTGATGATTTCCTACATTTCCCAGAATGCCTTTCAACAACAACAGATGTGGCTTTCACATGTAGGTGGAGAGAGCAATAGCGATAGTGATAACAATGGCGGAGCGGGAGTTTTTCCAGTCGAGAAAAAGCAAATATCACATTTATGACAACATGTATTTCTGAAATGCAAGGTACTTTGCCAATAGTTGTTTTTTTAAAAGTGTTTTAGGATAGATTTTTCCTTTTATGAGTCAAACTCATAAAAGAATGCCATACTTTCTTATTCCTTGTCTCACATTAAAGGTTTTAAGATTTAAGATCATTATAGTTTTCAAATTCTCCATGTGGCAGAAATCAGAGTCCATTGGAAAAATTCATTAAGAGTCGGAAGATGACTAGAAATCTTTTCCCAAGAAGGTGACTCATATTTACAATTGCTCACATTAGACATGAATGCAACATAAGGCCCATCTAAAGCTGCCTTTTGTACCTGGTCTCACTATTGTTTTGAGAAGAGACAGATTTGAGGAATGGCAAGGTAATCAGAACCGGGAAAAAGTGCATGTGACTGTGACGGATGGAAAGATAGAGCTCATGTGATTCTTTACATCCATGGCATATGAAGTAGTCGACCAACGCGTATAGTGTAACCTTTACCTTTTCACATTTTCTCATGGGACATCGATGAGGAGGGAAAAAAAAGTCTGTTTTCCATGTACACAATCCAGCCCAGCTGGGGAGAGATGTCTTTTTAGTACTCATCGGGGGGGAGTTGTTCTAATGATATCCCTACTGAATCCATTGGGTCTGAGTATCCATGAAGTGTGCACACTGGGGTTTGGGTGAGGTCAGGGTTCAGTTGCAGTGTGGAAGGGGGTGGGTTGGATGAGCATATGGGACAGTAATTAAAGTGCATGGGGATAAGTAATAAGGAAAGATCAAAGTGGTGGCGGGCGCCGGTTGCAAAGCCATACTCCCAATGAGCATGTGTGGAATAGCAGCGACTGTGTGCTGCCACGGCTCTGACTGCAACAATCGCAAAACTACTTCACAAAATTAGAATCCCGATAAAGCACAAACTGAGCTGTCATATTAGTTTACAAGACAAGTCCTAACAACAAAGGGCTGGGAGGCCCTCCGTCTCTGAGCAGACAGCACTGTAAGAACAGAGGGCTGGAACGGAGATGGAGTTGTTTTCTGCCCCAGTTCTCTGCTTCCCAGACACACAGATTCTGTTTGTAGACAAAGAACTCAATATTGTATGAGCTAGCAAGCTCAGCTCAGAACTGGGATCTGAGAGAATGTGTTTTCACGCTATGCTGCCCCCGTCTGATTTGACCATTATAGAATATATAAACCAGAAGCCCGCTATGCTGGCCATTCAGCCCCAGGATTGTAGCGCACTAATTGGGTACATGACAATGATGCCAGAGTGCTTGATGAATTTAAAAGGCCTTAACAAGACATTATTGTTGTTTTGTTTGGTTTAATCATAGTGGATGCATTTTGAGCTTGATTGTTTATTGAATAGCTACAATTCATTCGCTTGGTAAATGAGGCATAAACAATTCATGAATCGTTAACCACAAAGGTTGGAGGAGTAATGGAGTCTGGTTGTGAATTAAAAGGTAACTTAGCACTACAAGAAAAATAGATGATGAAAATGCCCTGACGTAGGAGTAACGCTGGCATGTTCTTGTGAATGTTAAAGGGCTAAAAGGACAGGAGAAGCGATCCTCAGTGCTCTTTGATATTTCAGAATCCTGTGGCGGCTGAGGGTCAGAGTGTGGTCAGGTGTCTCTCTAGACCTCAGTCATAGGATGACGACCCTGAGGGGACAGACCATGTGTGAGTCATATGATCCAGGCTTTTGGCTTTCAGAGACAGCGACAGACAGACAGGCAGACCAAACTGGATTGGAAACAATGAGTGAACCATATCAATGCTGCTGAGGTACAAGTATGAGGAATTCTCCATCAATCTGTCCGCTCTTGTTTTATGAAGTTGTTACACCAAGCAATACAAAGACTGTGAGGTGTTTCAGTTCAGTTGTTTGTCCAGTCCCCCCCTCTCAGACCCCCATGCCCGTTCTCATGGCATCAGGGCTGCCTGGGGCATATGTGTGCTTGACTAACACAGCATGAACAGTCTACAGAGGATACACATATACTGTACAATAGTAGCCAAACAAGGAGAGGCAAACACAGGTATAGATTCAATGAAAGACCAAGGCTGGAGACAGAAGTTCAGCTCGCCCACAGGCCCGTACATCCATGCTGGAACATTTTCATCAACCAAAATATTTTCACCTCTACTTTAACACACAACATATCATTGGTCTTCTATGTATCAAAAACAGAAATTGTGCAAAACTGAGAGAAAAGTGAGATGAGTTAGGATCTTCCCAAGCAGCAGAGACTGTCCTGGCCCTCTCAGTGATAATGAAATAAACACAATATTGTGCAAATCTTAATGGCTGTTGACGGCAAGAACTTTTTTTAGAATACACACTCCAGCACACATACTGTACATGCATGCAAGCACAAACAGCTGCGCCAGTACCCACACACACACACACACACACAAGCACACTCAGTCACTCACACAGATACACTGTCCACAATCCCCAAGTCTAGAGAATGTTCAACTTTTCATTTTCTGCAGTGCTGCAAAAATGCTCTTCTTTTCCGCCCACCCCAGTAGCCTAATGAAGTAGACTCCAGTAGGAACCCATTGGAGAGGCTGCAGCCCATTTGTACATTTCATTTCAGCTGGAAATCATATTAGCGTTGCGGGCTGCCGAAGCCTGAGATTGAAATGAACCATGGTGATGATTTAAAGAAAAAAGGGATTGAGAGAAAAAGGGGCTGTGAGGGGAATGGGGGATGGAGGACACGGAGGTTGAATATGCTGGAGAGGGTAGAAGAAGGAGCCGGGGCTCATCTATGAAACAGCACTAGATGAAGAGGGGAGGCTCTGTGAGGGGTTATCGGATGGAGGGGGATTAGGGAGACGAAAAAAGGGGTGAGGTGTGGCTGACAGTCTAGGGAGCCTACGGAGAGATGAGGTGGAGGAGAAACAGAGGGCAGAGGAGGATGAGAGGTGGGCGTTATGGTCTTGGCAGTGGTGCAGCAAATAAATTGGTATGGTGTAGGTAGAGAAAGAGAGGTTAGTTGGAGTTCAACAGTGACAAGGCTCCTGGGTATCCTTCTCTTCAGGAGGACTGGCAGACCTCTGGCCAAACATCAAAGAAACAAGGTGATGCTGTAGAGAAAGTGACGCACAATATGTTTTTAACTAAGAGAGCCTTTCATCTTTTTAGTACACTTCAGCCTACAAGTGTACTAAAAAGATGCACATATATACAATTATATCATATCATATGAAATGTTTCGATCTTCATGCTTAGCATGTTTCAGCCAGATTCCTTGTGCACCTGTTGTATTTTGCCAGTGATTTTGATATTGAAGATATGTGATATTGATGAAGTCACATTCATGATGCAAACGTAACCCTGCACTGCAAAAGAATCCATCTTCATAAGTCATTTAATCTAGTATGAACACGCAAAATTTTATTTTTTTCTTTAAACAAGTGAAAAAAATCAATTTGCAAAAAGAATTGTATAGTATTATTTTCTTGATACTATTGGAGTGATCTGACTTATTCTGCATTATTTCATCTTATTTCCAGAAAAACAATCCTGGAAGAAGTGAAACACAATAGGAAAAAGTTAAATTTCTCACCCCATTGGCAAAATGTTGTTTAAAGCGAAATAAGATTTTAAGACTGAATACGTGTCTGGTCTTTTTGTATTATGTATATTCAGCATGATACATGATGTCTATCACACCTACTATGGAAGTCTGTGTCAAAATGTTGAGATAACTCTGCAGGTGATGTTCTTATGTTATGTGAACCAAGATTACTATAATACTGCAGTGGCTGGCTCACTTTGACTGACAGAGATTTTGCCCCTTAAATCCTCATGGTAATCAATCCATACATGCCTCTAACAAATTGGGTCATTCAGACATTCATACGGCTCCTCTTTCATGGATGAATCAGACAGGTGGCAGTCTATTGTGATGGGAAGAGAAGACCCCGTATTGTGTTCCCAGAGCTTGTTAGCGGACAGGATATGGAGGCTGTGGGTGGGAACCTCCCTACCTGAAATATGCAGCAGAGTTCAAAGGCAGATAGGTAGGTGTTACTTTTTGTCCTGTACCAAGGTGAGATAACTATTCTACTCCCTTCCTGTTGCTCACCTGTAGAATCACTAGCCCTCCTATGGTTGTTATTACACAGTAAGTATTTTGAAAAGTAGGCTAGACTAATGTATAGAACATTCTGGCAGTTTACTTGTTTTACTCTCATCCATTTGCTTGATATTTAAAAACACATGATTAGAACATCTAAAATATTATTATTAAGATATCATAGAACTAAGATATTGTATAACTAAGATATTGTAGAACTAAGATATCGTAGAACTAAGATATCGTATGACCACGATATTGTGTAACTAAGATATCGTGTAACTAAGATATCATAGAACTAAGATATCGTGTAACTAAGATATCGTAGAACTAAGATATCGTAGAACTAAGATATCGTATAACTAAGATATCGTAGAACTAAGATATTGTAGAACTAAGATATCGTATAACTAAGATATCGTATGACCACGATATTGTATAACTAAGATATCGTAGATAACTAAGATATCGTAGAACTAAGATATCGTAGAACTAAGATATTGTATAACTTTCAAACAGTGAATGTATGTAACATTAGGGTGTCAGGATGGCCTGGTGGTTAGAGAGACTGTCCTTCAACCAGAAGACCCAAGCACCTGGCCTGCTGAAGTGTCTTTGAGTAAGACACTGAACCCCTACCAGCTCCGGGGCCGCTGCTCTGTAGTTGACCTTGTGCTCTGACTGGAGGGGAGCAAACAAAAGGGGAATTTTCCTCCAGGGATCAATAACGTATCACAATGAAGTACTTTATTTCAGTTTAACATTAACAACTGACATTGATCTGTCCAACATACTGGAGCCACACACAGACATGCCGGGTTGGGTGGGATTTTAAAAATGAATTCCATTACAGTTACTAGTTACCTCATCAAAAGTGTAATCAGTAACTGAACCCAAGGGATTACCCAAACTCAGTAATGTATTCTGATTACTTTCAGATTGTCATACAAGGGAAAAATTACAAAGTTCAGGTTTGGAGAAAAGCAAAAATGTGCTGCTGTGCCAGCAAATTCTGAGTTTAAAGAAAATTCTAATTTTTCTCAAGTATCTGAAATCAGAACACATTATTTTTTAGGTATTTTTTAGGAAT
>OOFE01010688.1:29623-44373 GCA_900323365.1 Monocentris japonica | reverse complement strand
ATTAAAGAAGCAAGATCCTCTCAAAATGCCATTCCAGTGTGATTTTCAATTCAACCAAAAGCTTTCAGGTTGTAGCAACACTCGACTGCTTAGGAAAAGCAGTAGATTTCAGACATAATAAAGCTGCCTTCCAGCCAATCAGGAAAGCGAGTGTGACAGTCAAGTTTGTTGCCCTTTGTGTTTCCCAGTAAGTCGTAGGAGTGTCTCTCAAGCAAATGCCCCAGCAACCGTTACATCAGTAAATGCATCATAACAGTAGTGATATTAGAAGAGCTTTTTGCTTGGCTAGCCGATAAAGTTGCTTTGATTGGAGCTTTCAAAGCCAGCTACAGGTACCTGACAAAATAATGGAAACACCATGGTAAGTGTAATGAAACTGTATTTTAACACAACAGTGAACAATAACAGTAACAGTAAATGTCTTCCCTTAGTAAAGTGCAATTTTGAAAATGTCGTGTGAGATATATCATTTTGCCAAATTTGCCAAGACTGGATCAGTGGTGTCTGAAATATTGTGTGGGAAACACAGACGGACGGATGAACAAAAACACAAACAAACCGCTCCATAGTGCAAAAATTCAGATACAAACCATGGAATACATTCTCAGTTTCACCCATATCTGGTGCACATAATTCAAAATCACTTGTCTAGTGGCAAGTTTCACCCCACAGAAACAAAGAGAGGTGTCTTACCCCCATTGTGGATAAAGGAGATTATCAGAGCTATTCCTAGTTGTTTCATTGGTCGCAGCCAGCCAAGGATTCTGGAGGAGAATATAGCAGAGCTGTCATTGTGCTTTCAGGGAGGGAGAGAGGAGGGAACGAGACTGTTTGAACTGGGAGTAAGCGCTGTGAAAATGGTGGAGTTGGCATATTTACACCCAGGGTCTGCACAGGGGGATTACATGCAACGTTTTTATGTCACCCATTTGACAGCATCATCTCATGGAGTTTTTGAAGGCTCCCCTCATTAGCTGGGCTGGGGCTGCATTTAACACAGCTTTGAGTTTATAAAGACAATGGCTGCCAAACCTCAAGGCCTTTAACATACAACAAAGGCGAGGGAAACAATCAAAGTGTGCCAGTCCCATTCCGCCAAACTTGAGTGAAAAGTCGCCGGCTCGTAACAATGACATTTACATGACATCTGGAGAGCCCCAAATGAAACTAAATGGATGTAAGTGAAAAATAAAATCAACCTAGCTACACCTCAGTAGGCTAGGTGAATTATCCAGAGAGGAAAGGCCTGGCATTGATTGATCGTGGTCTCTATGTAACTTGACTTCAACACAAAATTTCACTGGTTATTATTCACTCTTCAGCCTTCTGCAGTTTTAGCTTTTGATACATTTTAATTCTGTAGTCAAGAACGTGTTGGATGTCAAACGACGGCGAAATCAGTAACTATGATAAACAATTATCAATGAAAAATAATGATCATGACAAATAGCATTAATGCTACCTGAGTAACTCTGAGTCAACGGCAGTGCAACTCCAAATAAACAACATTATTTATGCTGCTCTTTTCTCTCCACTCCTGTTTAGCAAGGCCACAGAACGCTGGGCAAATACCTTTTTCAATTGTTTGATTTTACATTGAGGCAGTGTATAGCATTTTGGGGGATGGCAGTTTTGCTCACTGCAGAACAAGACAATATAACAAGACAATATCATATAAAGACATATGAGAAGAGCACCAAGTGGAGTCAAGAGTCACATGGAGCGACAAATGAAACACATATTGTATTTAGAGTAGATATAGAACATACAAGAAGGAAGATCAGGAATAACATTAATGATATCATGAAATGAGGTTTCAAAATGAGCTACCCTGAAGTGCACTTGGATATTTCAATCTTTTTAGCTTTAGCCATTTTGATAGACAATCTGTCAAAGAGATGAAATAAGTACCTATTATATTTTGGATTAATGTACAGTTGCATAAATATGGTGTTATCAAAAAACATTTTAATTCTTAAAATTGAGTTGCACTCAGCCTGCCAGGTCTTGGTTTAAAACAAAAAATATATATTCAAGGGATTTAGTCATGATGATGTGGAAGAAAAGCAATTATAAACACAGCAAAAGCACCTCTCCATTCATTCTTTGTCTCTCCTCAGATCTGTTTGGAGCACAACAACCTGCTTGAGTTATAACTTCTCTTGCTCTGATGTTTAGTCGTGGCAAAGTATTTACCCACCAATTACCCATAGATGCCCTTCTTCTCGTTACAGCTGAGGCCTCGTAAAAAGGAACAAACAAGAACGGTGAAGGCTCCTCGCCAAACAGACACATTGTAATCCAGTCAGACATGAAAAAGTGGGGTGTCGACACACCTCTCATTGGTGGAAAAGAAATTGATCTTGATTAAAAAGCAAACAAAACAAACCCAACAAAACACAAACACTCAGAACATTTTGTGAAAGGGCCCACGTAAAGCTAATATGTGGGTACCCGTACGCTCATGAGGAGGCAAGATGAAAAAGACAAGTGTTTAAAAGGAGAGATCTTCCTCTGTTTGGCTGACATATTTACACAATTATGTGGGGAATTTAAAGCTGAGGATCCTGGATTTCTTCTTCTCGACAAGTCGAAAGAAGTTTTGTTTTTTCTCCCCTCCCTTTTTACTTTGGTGTCAAGTTGATTAAATGAGAGTATGTGACACAGATCTGTGGGGTAATGCCATCTGGCAGAACAGTGCCATCATTTTTCCTGATGGTGTTACACTGAGTTAACCAACTCATCTTCCTCAATTAACATTAGGGCTGGGGGTGCATGACTGCATCTAAATGACACACAGACAGGGCCTGATGACGGAGCTTAAATTGTGTGCTTGACTGAATGTTTTCACTGACAGGATTCAAAATAAGAGCGAATAAGAGCAAAACTAATTGCTTTATGAGCTAAATTAAATGAAATCTGCTCTCGGCCACATATTGATTCCTACAGAATGATTAAAAGCGCCACACCTCTGTTTGTTCAGCCGTCATATTTACAGATGCATGTGTGATGGGCACATAATGAAAGAGTCCATGCAATAAAAGAACAATGAAATATATGGCATAAGATATAATGCTATGGGCAATTAAATTCAGCTGCACAAAAGGACCACACAGCCCTTATACATATTCACTCTCCCACTGAAATCCAAAGGAATTGCTAAGTCATCTTTCCATGTCTCTGAGGCATTCACATACAATGGCACTTTTATCATATGCTTATCAGCGGTGGCCTCTCTCTTTTAGAGCTCGATCTTTTGGCCCCTCAATCACGGAGCATATTACTCCTCTGTCAGAGCAAAGCACTTCCTAACGACAGGGAGGCCAGCTGGGACTGAGGAGAGGGCAGGAGGCACATGCATTAACATAATAATCCAACCACACTCCCGTAGGCCCCGGGGCCAGACAGCATATTAGGTAGACCCCCCCTCATGAAGGTCCTTGCAGAGAAATAAAGCTGCTTTACGGTGTGCCTGTCAACCTGTGGCAATGGCCAAGGCCCTACCTGTGATACTGCTATTGTTGACGCGGCACTAGAGCCACGACGTCTACAGGACGTCTAGTGATTTACCAAAAACTAAACCGTGCTAAAAAAGGCTTAGTGCTGGGAAATATTAGGTATAACTTAACCTAGTTCTCAATATCTCATGATGGATTAAAGAGAATAAGTAAACGGATGCCTTTCTCTCCCTCTCTCTGTGCACTCGCTTTGTTGTCATCTACATCACATCGCAACACAACATAACCCAGTAGCCTGACACATATTTCTGAGTATAGGAAGCATCTCCTCGCCTCCTTATATTTACTGAAATGGAATGTGGAGAGACAGAGACTTTGAGGACATGAGAGACCGAGAGGGGAGAATGGGGATGGGGGTGGGGGGCGATTCCCCAGTCTACCCTGTGGCATAAACTGGGGAGAGTTAGCAGCATGCACTGAGGCCTGTGATCCTTTGCACTAGGGTCCCATGGTAACTTGTGTGGCCTGCATATTTCTAACCACATGAGACACTTGCTATCATTGCGTTAAAGCCTTCTTAATAAAGGCATGCAGCCATAACGCACAAATAATGCTTGGAGACACAACTACAAAAAAACAATGTGCCACCAACAAGAAAAAGTAATGAACATGAAAAAAGACTCTCAAGTTCAACTATTCGCCGAACATTCGGCTTCTGCCAAACCCAATTCAGCATCATATCCACTGGTGAAAAAAACAAGGTTCCATATGGAGTAGAGAGCCAGCTAGCAATGTATTAAGAAACCAGCAGCAGAGCGCTGTGTGTCCAGCACAGTCTGACTGTCAGAGCACCTCTAATGTGAGTGTCCTACTGACTGGCACTGTAAGGCTGTCAGCCGCTGGTTGGGGTCCTTGACTGAAGACTCTCACTAACGGTTCACACACTGTACTGAGCTGAGTGCAGCGAGAGAGGCAGAGAAGGAGGAAGAGGAGTGAAGAGAGAAGGATCTCCACAAATCATTTTGATCAAGAGGCAAGGTAGCAGTGAGGTAGACCTCCCCCAGCCCCCGCCCCACGAGGAGACAACTCTCTAATTGGTGGAAAGGGCAGCCTGTCCGTGGCCGTGTGCGCTCTCAGATCTCTCCCAGGACAGCCAAGGCAACGTGCCAATTACTGCCAATTGTTGGCCCGTGGTTGAGATGTGGACAGTTGTCCACATGGAATAGGAGTGAAGGCCTGGCAAATGCTCCTGCTGATGCTGATATTGTATAACAGCAATACAATATTGTACATACCTCTACCCTGCAAACCTACACATAACAAGGTATTAATCTACTTTTTAAAACAATCAATTTAGCATACTGCTGCATTATAAAACTGAAGAAGTGATAAATCCAATCCACCTTTCAGTACCTGCATCCATGTGGAGTATTAGGCAGCTATTTCAAGCCAGGACTCTCTAACACTAAGTGAAGCTAACTGACTGAGCCTGTACCTGCACCCAAGTTCAGCCTATGTTTAGCGGGGGAGCAGACCATTATGGGGATCTTCTCAGCGGAAGTTGAACATATACTAGTTCATCCATTATCCATTAGCTGCTCATCATGGTTAGGGTCAGAGCAAGAGCACAACCTCTCCTAGCAGTCTGACAGGCAGAGAATACCAGGCCTTTACAACCCCGGTAGCTTAAAACAAGGCAACAAAAAAGAGAAGCAGAGAGGAGGGGGGGGAAACAGTCATAATTCTTGTTCAACTAAAAATCACTATAATGCTCTTTAATTGTGTAGGCAAAAATCTTTTCAAAAGAGCATGGTAATTTTACCCTGTTAAATAATTCAGTGCACATTAATAACGGTCGGGGCTGGGGTGGACGAGAGCGGCTGTTTTAGGAGTGATGAGCTGCTGGAGCTGGGAGACAGGATCTCACCAAGGCAGTTTTGCCCCGTTTTAAAGTTACATTTTGAAGTAAACGACTTTTAAAAAATGACCTATTTTATAGTAACTCTAAAAGGTATTGGGACTGGATGCAGGGTTGTAAATGCACACATAAAAGTTTTCTTTCTGTGAACCTAATTCACTTGCCATGAAAAGTAAAATATGAATAGAAACTGATGATCTGGTAACAACTGATGAATAGTTTCGATTCAAACGTTGAATAAAATCAGCACATTCTAACCAACACAATGTGGTTCACTTTAGATGAAAGGTTAGGAGCTGGGTTCACGTAAAGGTTGTTTAGCACCCAACGTCAATATATATACCCGAACATCTAAATGTGTGTATAAACATCAACACATAAACGTGAATACCTGGGGAACGCGATAAAGGAAAGGAATTACACATCTCCATTCCGAGCCAAAAACAATGAAACCTGAATTCTCTTTTTTGTGGGTTGTACATCTGTGTACTTCAAACAGTGAGAGCAATGGCAGATAAAAAGAAAAAAAGGTCACTACCAAGATCTGATGAAGGGCAATCTTCACTATAGGCTTTGAGGAATTCCAACAGCACAGATAGCACATTCAAGACGGCCATGCAAACGGGAATCTGCATGAACCAGCAAAGGTAATATGCATAATGGGGGGGTCTCCATCAAATACGGACATGAAGTAACACTTTCTATGCTTAATAATTAATATAATACAGCGCATATACACGTTGCACAGGATACATGTCATCTATGGGTTGAATACCATTGAACAATGACTTTTAAGTGCTCTACATACATAGTGAGCCTGACAAAATATGCATGAATGTGGGCAAGATGAAATACACTTCTTCCCCCCATGAAGCCGAAGAAAGCAGCAAACGCCTTCCGTAGGCAGAGAGCTTAACTATTCTCCTCAGTTCAAAGTCAGGGGTCTACTCTAAATATTTGTGTATTAAACATAACACATAAGATGGAATAAATGGAGGACTCCATAAAAGAAGTGCAGGGCCTGCAGGAGAAAACAACATGGTACTGCAATGCTTCTTATTGTCAGTCTGACTAACACAAACAACCAGGGTGAAAAACAACCCGAGACTTCAAATCTTGCAGAAAGTATAAATCAGCTTGACTGAGATGTTCAGCAGCTACAAATCATAACTGCCTACTGACCTGGCTACTGGCATGAGTGGCCAAGTCTTTACTGATATCACCTAATCGCCCGTACTATGAGATTTCTCCCAATTAGGACAGCGTTCTGAAAGATACATGAACCAGGTATTTACAATTTAATCACTGATGACATTTACACTCTAGCCAGAACAAAACCGCTCTTTTTTATTCTATAAGTTGAATGTCAACGCTTATAGCTTTCGAGGTGAGGTATCTTTGAGCGTAACAAGGGCCGATCTCAGAGGCACCATGCAGCATGATTAAATCTGAATAAGCTGACTCTTACACTGTTTGTTTGTTTGTCGAGGCAAGTCGGGGGGTATTCTGAGCCTCAGAACTGCATTTAAAGCTGATCTGGCTCCTTCAGACTCAGTGCTGCATCCGACTTCCTGTTGTCGACTCACAGTTGCTGCAAAAAAAATTGCTGCTGTAGCCTAAGACAACCTACAGCACTTTGTATGCCGAAAGAAAAGAGTTAATTAGAAATACAAATTCTCCCAGATTGTTATTAATGGGAACTGTAGAGTAAGCAACACATATTTTGTGCCCATAAGTAATTCTCAGGTATCTTTGATCTGTGGCCCATAGCGGATGCTGCTGCGTGCTGCTGTCTGGCTTCTGGGACTCTGCCAGCGCCAGACATCTGGCTACTTTGTTATCATTGGTTGATCTGCTCCCGGGAGGCCACTCTTGTGACACCAGGCAGAGAGTGTCCTGGCAAGGAAAATTATCAGCACATTTTGAGTGGATTAGAGTTCCAAAGTGGTCCTCAAATCTCTACAGGGGTCTGGTGAGCCATGCTCTATTGGGGGTTCCTCAGGGCTATGTTATGACACCACTGTTGATTTGAAAGACAGCAAGGGTATGGCTCCCACTGTTGCATCACAGGTTTCCGGCAACGTCTTAGGAAGTGAAAGAGACCCCCAATTACAAACTGTCAGATGTAGAATGGAAAATGCACCAAAGATTTCCCTTGATTAGGCTGGGGATCCTGAGTTGTAGTGAATGTGTATGTCATACATGAGGAACATTTGTTTCAACACTTGTTGTTCAGACTCCAATATCATGTCAGGCAAAAATATATTGAGCTGGCAATTATATTCACTGACTAATGCAGTTTTATTGTTCTTCAATTTCTGCAGCTAAGAAATTTTCACAATACCTTTGCCGTGAGCTCTAAGGGAGTTAAAAATGATCCCATCTCAAAGGTTGTGTCTGAAAATCCGTCATACACAACACTTGTTTAGAGGTCAAAGAAAAGAATGCTGTCTAAGCACTGGCTTAGTAAAAAAAAAGCCATGATGTGACAATCTGAACCTTATTCACAGGATTGATTGAGGTATCGTGTCTTCCTCCTTTTTTTTCTCTCGCTGTTTCCATTTGTGAATACAAAGCTGCGGTGACCCATAAATATTACATGGTGTGGAGATGCAAAGCAGGAATTAATGACTGGGTTGTGTGTGTGAGAGAGCGTGTGTATGGCAGGTCCCTATGGGATTCTGCTTAGACAGGCGGGCACAGTGAGGGTGTGGTCTCTCGCTCTCTCTCACTCTCTCTCTCACTCTCTCTCAGTGCAGGCTGTATTTTCTTCCACGTCTCAGTATGGCCCACTGGGTCAAAGAATGCTTGGCCATTGTGCTAACTTGTCTGCCAGTGGCTCTGTGGTAGCCCACCATTCAACATCGCTCTAGATGTTCACTCAGTCACCCACCAACCTCTTGCCAGCTATCCTGCACAGGCCCAAAGAGGACTAGAGCTTCAAAGGTAGTTTGGCATAGCATTTAATTACTTGGATCCCACGGTACAAAATTCTGATATTTAATGTGTATCCAAAAGTACACATCTCTCCCGCTCTCTCTCTCTCTCTCACACATGCACACTCACAGCGTATCCTCACATGTCTTCATTGTGCACATTGCACCACATGAAGATGTTTGTTATTTAAGCTTTATAGCTTTAATGACATGCTTGATTTCCAACAGTAGGGCTTGAATGGAGCACTCAGTAACACCAAGGTAATGACGAGGTGGTTGTATGGGGATGTGTGAGAGAGAGAAGGAGAGAAAAACAGAGAGAGAGAGAGAGAGAGACAGAGACAGAGAGAAGAGAGATCGGATTTTCCTCTCTGCTTAGCATGATGAATCGGTTGAGGAGGGGCCACTTGACACCTGTCACCTAACCAGCCAGGCACAATTACCTCCAGGGGGAGGACGAGGGACTTGCTAGGGAGTTGCGCATAGCTCCCAGTGAAACAGGCGAGCGTTTGAAGATCATTAGTGTTACAGACCCTGTCTTCGTGGCCCTGTCCAACCTCCTGAATGGCTTGCTTTGATCACTGCACTGCGTTTTTGTCAATAGTACGGGTACACCGCATAAATTATAAAGTTATACACACAAAGTCAGCAGGTAAAATGCCACGCTCAATTTCTGTTTTGGCCACAGATGGGGTAGCTGATTGCAGCAAATCAGCGTCATCATCTCTCTTCGGCCAATGATGTGCGGCGGCCAAGCTCATGTCGCTTTCATGTTCAGGCCAATGACGGTAGGTTTCTCACTAGTAGTCACATGTTCCAAGTACAAAAAAAAAGAGAAAAATAGTCTACATGAAGCTGTTTAATAAAGATCAGGTGGATGCTGGAATCCAGTGTGGGTGAAATCTTTTTTTGGACTTGCTTTCATTAGATTATGAAGTCTTTCAGTTTACATAGGCTATTCATAAAAGGTTAAAATGTGATTTGTGCATCACTTTTAAAAATTAGACTTCCTTTCCAGGATAATCTAGAGAATTCTGTTATTTCATCATCGCTGGGCTTTATTATGAATGTAACTAACAAACCTTTAAAACCAACTGTTGGTTAATAGCCACTATGGACTGTATTCCTGTGTTACAAGACGCTATAGCTAAGAAATGTCAACAGTTCACTAATAAAACGAAGCAGCTACGTCATTCTTCAACAGACAAAATTTATTAATGTGTGAATTGGAGGACAGTTAAAAAAGCACAATTGAAGATTTCACAGAGGATTGACATTTATCTATCTCACACATGCATACACACACACACACACGCACACACACACCGGTGCAACTGTTGCAGTGTGCCCTCTAAATATTGTGTTTGGCAGTGCACCGCGGCGGTTTCGATGAAGAAAAATGATCATTATGGCTGATGAGGCAAGGGCTTCGAATGATGACAGTGTGACAACAGAGAGCTTTTTAATTTGTCGGATCACATTGTGACATGCTCCATCAGAGGATGGGGGAAATCTTTTCATTTGTGCAGAAGAAAAGGGGAAAGGAGGTCAATTAGCATCAACCATTAGACAACCCAGTGACAAGTCATATATTACCACATGGGACAGTCAAACTAATGAGAGCGGTAGCAGAGATGTTCAACCAGGTTGGACAGAATTCTGCAGTCATCCTCCTACATTAATCACTTGTGCAGCTCTTGACATACACGTTCTTTATAGTCACATGCTCTGAGGTGTTCTGCTCAAGAGCTGCCTTCCTCACCATCATATTCATTGTCATAGGAGGTCAGGTTTCCTCTGTCGTGTCAAGAACTACAGAACTATGCCAGATGCATGCAATTTAGAGTAATTCAGTTTACAACAAGGCTAAAGTTCAAACTTTTATTTCTATCATTCAGACTAATTTATGAATTACCAGAATGCTTCAAAGATCACTAAGATTTCCACCAATATGATCCTCGCCAAAAGCAGCGTGAGTGAATGGATTTCATTTTATCAAAAGAGACAATTTCAAAGCCAAGATTTTTTTTGCCAGGCAGGCATTATTTGACTGGCTGTCAGGTATGTCGCAGCTCTCTCGATATTGATCTGAAGTACCTTAAGGTATGTGACATCATTATGAGGCTTGACCTTATCATCTGCTGCCCTGCAGCCTATAGGCAGGCCTCGGCCAGCATCTAATGCCTCCCCCAAAGGATGGTGCCTGGTACGTAATAGGGAAATTGGTGGCGGTGTTATTTGTTTTGCTGACCTCATGACTCACTTCACTCTCAAGGCCTCTATTCTGTAATCGTCTAGTCGTGGCCTGAGGTTGTCTCCATTACTAGACCAGGTTGTATGGGTTGGTGAGCCTTGCTGTTGGTTACCATAGTAGAGGTGATATACATGATATGGAGGAATTTGGAGACGTTATCTCTCATGTGCACTGCAATCCACTAAAGATAACCCTAATGTTGATGTCTTAATGTTTTATGAACTTAGTGGTTATTTTTAGTAACCCATGCTACTGCTTGAGACCTGTTTAGGTTAGAATATGTCTTAGCCTTTTCCAGTGTCATATTGTTGAACCTGGCCTTCATCACACTGTTGTATGTGCCGCCAAGCTACTCTCAACAAGTAGTGATGAAAACAGAAAAATAGAAGAGTGAAATAGAGGCATTGATATTCAATATCACATAGATATTATTATTATAATCTATGTTCCTTTATTAGCAAAATAAAATGAGACATGAATCAATAAGTGTTGATCATAAGCTGCTGAGACACAGGTTGTCCAAATGCTTTATCTGAGTTTCATTGAAAGGCAACTCCAATACAATGTCACACACAAATCAGCAGTTTGTGTCAGCCTGTACAGTATAACTATAATACCCTCAGAACTGTTAATGCTATATTTAGCCTCATGTAGACATCAAATAGAAAACAAGGAGTTTATATAGCAGTTGAGGTGCAATTCAAGTACAGTTTTTTTTTTAAAATCCTTTTCATCACCTCAAGTGGTGAGTTACTTACTCCCTCTGAGAGAGCTACAGCATGTGACATTTAGTAAATCCTGAAGGCTTCTACCTTTTGGTGTGTGCATTTAAACAACACATTAAAGCCAGATTGTTGCTCGTGGAACCTGTCACATTTCCCAGGTAAAGCAGATGAATAAATAAAGCACTGCTGTTAGGGGCTGAAACACCCCCTCTTTGTGTGATTTTCTGTTGCCTTGAGTTAGATCCTGATCTTTTTGTAGACCCTCTCCCAACAAGCATTGACCTTCTGCTCCTACATGTAAAGAGCTCTATGAGATCAGACAAGGGAGGGGGAAGCTGTGAATAAAGGCATCACCACTGTGAGCAGCCAAGAGACTTACTTCATCCACTCCTCTCTCCTCTCCTCTGTCTCTCAGTGCAGCTTTATCTCTGTGTTCAGTCTAGCAGCGGAGCAGATACCTTGTTGGCGGCACAAAGGAGCGGTTCTGTAATAAAAACAGCTGTCTCTGGTGGTCTCGGTGTAATTGGGATTGTTAACGTGGGGAGCTCCTGAGGGAGACTGAGAAGAATATGTCTTTGTGTAAAGCACACAGACACCTCTGCAGCATTCCTTGATTTGGATGTAAGTAGGAGAAAAAGCAAAAAAAAAAAAAAAAAAGCAAACAAGTCACCTGAGTTATATCAAGCCTTGCTGCATGTGCTCGCTCTTTTACTTTTACTTTTATTTTTAGACAGTGCAGATTTATTTGTATGTAGTAAAGCTCCTTGAAGTGAGAGAAAGCTTCTTTTGCGGAATCCCACCGAGGGCTTGTGTTTTTTAAAAGCAAGGTATGAATGCACCTTCCAGTGTTGAGACATTTCTTTTGATGAGGATAGGAACATTCCCTCCAATTAGTGTAGTAGCATTGTGATACAAATTGAGGCACAACATATTTACAACTGGAAGAGCATTTAGCTGACTATACAGTAAAATGCAACATTTGACACAATGAAAGACAGCTCACCCCCACCCAATAGTGCAAGATGATGTATTCCACATCGGGAGGACTTCTCATATGTTCAGTTTATTCATTATATTTGTTAGATATTAACATCATTCACACATGACTTTATAATCTGTGTATGTGGCTTACTTCAGTCAGTCTTGTTATGAGTTTAATTAGAAGTTGTAATTTATTTTACAACTCTGAATGATTTGAAATAAATTAATATTTTTGTAGTAGGCTTCCAAACTTGATTGCATAGGCTGCATTAGTCATAGGCCTAAAAAGCAAGATATATACATACATTTATTTGCTAGTCATTACTATAAAACGAAAAAAGTTAGTGATCCCTCCTGAAACAATGGGACATTCGCTAAATGATGTTGCTGTTTGCTGTGGCAGCTCCCTCAAAGGTAATTCTGTTATATAGTCTAACATTACTGTAAGCCTTTGGCATATGTAAGTAGGCCTACGTAAGTGAACACGCTGAGGAAGTGGTAAAAAGGTACTTCAAAGGCAATTGCTTGGGAGCAGCTCAGCTGATTTATTTGACTTAAGATATACTTTTTGTGTGTTTCATTGTGGATGAAAATTTCATACACCGATTTAGAGGTGGTGAAATATAAATGGTTTCTTTAAAGTTTCATCATAAATCAGTCTCTCGGTATATGTGAGGAGACACTGATTGCCCCTTGATGTCTCCTGAGCCTGATCTCTGTCTCCTGATGTCTAGAGGTGGCTCCAGCAGGCTGTCGTCCCGCTTGGGAGGCAAAATCCTTCCTGCAGCGGATGGCTCTTGCGATGAAAAGTGCTGTGCAGCAACACCAACAGCTTTGTCGCAGCCGTAGGGACATATTAAACGTCTATGTGCATCAAAAACAAAAAAAAAACAAAAAGGGGAATTGACATCCAGTCGCTGACAAAGACCCGCCGTGTTCAGAAGAGTGCATCTAGCGTCACCCTCTTGCATGCTATTTGGATGCCATGTTAATGCCCTGACTTCTGTAGCCTCTATTAAATGTCTTACAGACTTTAATTGAAGCGATGCACGTGGCAGAGATGCATCGCCTATAATTATGACGACATTACGCTTAATAATCTCAAGAGTAACTGCGGGAATTTGAAATGAAATCCATAACAATATAAATTTTGGTGAAAAGATTATGACTCCTTTAATGAGAATAGGGGGGATAGAAGACCTACTGTCTATCAAACACATTGATCACTGCTTCACACCTACTACTGTGCGGCTATAAAATGTCACATCTCCTTGTTTGCTGTGTGTGTGTGTGTGTGTGTGTTTGGAGGGAGGTATTTTGCAATAAGAGCTACACAGTAAAATTACAAGTGACATTGTTTCCCATAAGAATAATTCCGTAGTTCCGTAGCCTATTGTTCAGAGGGCCTGTGGTTATATCATAACAATCAACCCATCCTATGGACTTGGCCATATTACACAAATTAGACACCCCTTGTTAATTACAAGATGATTAAATGTTTTTAATTATATTACCGATGAAGTGGCATAATTAGAGTAGAGATAAGATAATAGCCTGCTATGACAAGTATATAGCTTTGCAATTAAATACTGAGGATTTTTAAAAAAAAACACTTTCTGTCGCCATTAATAAAGTAATTTCATATACAATGTCATCTCTGGATGGAAAATACCATGCATGGACAAAACAAATACAATATATATGCCAATATAATTTCCCCACACGGCTTTCCTATTTATTTTCTCTATTTCCCACAACTTTTTTTTCAATAGGAATAAATTCGCAAATTAACAGAAGACAAAAACGGGCCATATATTGTAAAGCTTCTTATATATCTTAAATTAGTATATTCAACTATAATAGCCCGATCTTTCGCCGAAGCCTTAACTGTTTGTAATGTGTCCCTACTGTCTTCAGTTTACCTCAGGTGCCACGGTAAAATGATAGCAACTATTATTAAGTATTACGATATTAACTTGGATTTATTTTGTCCCAAAAAGAAAGCGGGTAAAAATGGAGCTGTCCATGGTAGCCTTCTTTAGACACTTTACATTGCTTTTACATGTTTACATTTCTTTATTCCCTCTGCGACCATATTGTCTAATCGGTGTTACGTGAACTATGTTTTCAGAGTTTATGAAAAAAATTATTTCAAGTGTGATAAATCGGAATCCAAAAGTCTCTGAACTTCGAGAGAGAGAGAGAAAGAGAGAGAGAGAGTGAGAGAGAGAGAGAGGTGGAGGGGGCATACAGTCATTTGAAATAAATGCCTTGTCGCAGACTGCCCATGCGCAGAGTCCCCAGCGGCGGTGGTGCTGGTGTGGCTAATGAAGAATAATAAATCATGAAAGGGGTTTTCAGGTACAGCTGGAAAAAGAGAGAGCGTGTGTGTGTGTGTGCGAGAGAGAGAGAGAGAGAGAGAGAGAGAGAGAGAGGGAGAGAGAGAGAATGAGACAATGAGACAGAGACAGGGAAACC
>OOFE01010676.1:4297-15996 GCA_900323365.1 Monocentris japonica | reverse complement strand
CTGCCAGTGATGGTTGGGCAGTTTTCACCACCCTTTGTAGGGCCTTGTGGTCCTGGGCGGAGCAGCTGCCGTACCATGATGTGATGTAGCCAGACAGAATGCTCTCAATGGTGCATCTGTAGAAGTTTGTAAGGATGTTGGGGGTCATGCCAACCTTTTTAAGCCTCCTCAGGAAGAAGAGGCGTTGGTGGGCCGTCCTAGCTGTTGTGTCTGTGTGGTGAGTCCAGGTAAGGTCGTCGGTTGTGTGGACACCAAGGAACTTAAAGTGGCGGGCTCTCTCCACTTCAGCTCCATTGATGTGTATGGGGGTGTGTCTGTGTGATGGGGGTGTGTCTGTGTGACCCCCCCTGCAGCTTCCTGTAGTCCACTATCAGCTCCTTAGTCTTGCTGACGCTAAGAGAGAGGTTGTTGTCCTGGCACCTCACTGCCAGGGCTCTGAGGTTGCCAGGACTCTGGGGTTGACCTTCTTAAAAGATCTGCTCACGTCTGCTACAGATAGCATGAGTGAGTGCTTGTCTTCAGGTGACCTCACTGCAGGGAAGGTGTTGCATTCCTCAAAACGAGCATAGAAGATGTTGAGCTCATCTGGTAGCGAGGCAGAGGGCTGAACAGCACCATTACCTCTCCCTTTATAGTCTGTTAAAGACCTCAGTCCACTCCACATCCATCCAGGGTAGGACTCTAGTTTGTCCTTGTAGTTCCGCTTGGCTTCTCTAATGGCCTTGTGGAGGTCATACCTGGACTTCCTGTATGTGTCCAGGTCCCTGGAGGAGTAGGCGTCGGATCGAGCTCTACGTTTGGCCCTGACGTTGCCATTGAACCAGGGCTTCTGGTTGGGGAATGCACAGTAGCTTTTAGTGGGGACTGCCTCGTCAGTACAATGTCTAATGCAGCCAGAGTCCGTGTATTCATTGATGTCACCACCATCAGCTGCAACACGAAACATCTGCCAGTCTGTAGACTCAAAGCAGTCCTGCAGTGTAGCCACAGAGTCGTCACTCCATTGCTGGACTACTCGTGAAACCGGTTTCTCCTGTTTTAGTCTTTGTCTGTGGGAGGGGAGTAGAATGGAATTGGAATAGAAAGGAATTGTGGTCAGCTCTTCCAAATGCAGGTCAGGAGAGGGGCTTGTAGCTGCCCTTGAATGGGGAGTTCCAGTGATCAAGGGTCTCCACGTGTAGGAACATTAATATGTTGGTGGAATTTAGGCAGAGCTTTCCTCATGTTGGCCCTGTCAAAGTCCCCAACAACAATGAATGCAGCCTCCGGGTGTGTATTTTCCAGATCACTGACAGTGTCATATAGCTCGTCCAGAGCGTGTTTTGTCTGCCTGAGGTGGTATGTAGACAGCTGTGAGGATTGCTGATGTGAACTCACGTGGCGGTAGAAGGGACGGACTTTAATGGCCATAAACTCCAGGTCTGGAGAGCAATGTGTTGTTATTACTGTTACATCCATGCCCCACTGAGAGTTAACCATAAAACACACCCCGCATCCTCTGCTGTTGCCTGAATGCGGGGTCCTGTCCTGCCGGTGGGTAGAGAATCCAGCCGGTGTGACGGCGGAGTCTGGTACCGCCGGGTCCAGCCAGGTCTCGGTGAACGCCAGGATGCAGCAGTTCCTCTCGTTGCGTTGATCATAAATCCGAGCGTGAAGTTCGTCCATCTTATTGTCCAAAGACTGGACGTTAGCCAGTAAAATGCTAGGAAGAGGTGGATTGAAGTACCTTTTCCGAGTTCTGCATAGTTTCCCGGAACGTTTGCCTCTTTTCTTCCTCCCGGCGTGTTTAACAGAGTGGCGGCAGAACAAAGGGGGCACCGCTCGTACTTTGGGACGTAAAAAAAGTTCTAAAGTCTGAGTTGAGAGATGAAGATCGAATTTGTAGTAGTGTGTCCTGATCATACTGAATGAATGAGTGTGGTGTGGATAAAAAAAAAGTAAGAAATAACGCAATAAGAAAATAAAACCTACGAGGTTGGCACAGAGCCATCGTCAGTGAGACCACCATTGGGCGGCAGGTTGGCCTAGAGGTTAGAGAGGCCAGCCTATCGCTGCAGTGTTGTTGGTTCGATCCCCGGCATCACCAGGAGGGCACATTCCAGCTGTGAGCTGGTGATTGGAAAAATGGCTAGCATCACAGCTACAGTGTCCACCAACACTGCCAAAGTGCCCTTGAGCAAGGCACTGAACCCCAAAACTGCTCCAGGTGCACTGTTCAGCAGCTGCACCTGCATTCTGTCCTCTGACCTGTAATGCGTGTGGGGTGATTTGTGTGTGCATCTAGTCAGGGGTGTGCAAAAAAAAGAATTTCCCCTCTGGGGATCAATAAAGTATGCTTTCTTTCTTTCATCCTTCGGTGCACCGGAAATGCAGCCTCTATAAATACAGCATGATTGCACACATTTGCTCACAATGGCATACTGGAAAAAACAATTTAAACGACAGTAATGAAAGAATCTCAAAATCTTCATTTTAAGAGTTTGTGCTGTCAGTGAGTGCGGTTTTGACTGCCAGGCCTCTTGGCAATTTCCAAGGCTATAGTCTGGTCTGCAGGACTCAGCTGGTCCTGATTCCAGTGACCTTGGTAATGGGGAGCAGCTGGTCTAGCAGTCATTAGGCATGGCGATCTCCATCTTCAGGAACCATCTTTTATTTCCATACAGCCTTTTAACCATTTTTCTCTGTCCTGCTATAAAGTCTTGTACTGGTCCAAGGCCATTACTGACAACAGCAGTATAGTCAAGTCAAGAACTTTATTTGTCACATACGCATACAGGATGTGCAGTGAAATGAAAAGTGGCAATGCTCACGGGATTGTGCAAAAAAACAACAGTAGCAAAAACAATATTTACAGTAAAAAACGAAGCACACTATTTACAATAGGTATCAAATATAAAATATAAGTCAAACATCTGAAAATGTGAAAAGATATAAATATGTGCAAATGCAAGTGTATGTCTATGTGTGTGTGTGTGTGTGTGTAGTGCAAAAGAGGGGCAGTGTGTGGTGCTTGGTAGGGGTATAGCAAATGTCATTAAATAGCTGGTCTCATCAATACTTCTAAAAACAGAACATCAATGGTGGTAGACGCAGAGCAGACACAATATGTTTCCGGTAGTGTCACAATCTTGTAGGTCTAATTAAGCTGAGAGCAGTTCAACAGAGAGGCTGCAGGAGAGGAGAGGGTGACCCAATTAAAACCAATGGAAACTCAGACTCACTCTACAGTGTGGCTCACACACGCAATGAGCAAGAACCTGTGAGAGGAAGGAGAACAACCTTTATTAGTCCCTGTCCCTACATTAATATTCTAGCCTAATGAAAGCTTTTCTACATTTCTTCATTTCCCTACACTTGCCTGTCACTGCTCGGTTCATAAATATTGTCTTATTATGATCATCATGATTTTTTCACCAGATATGCAGCAAAATTCAGAGCCAATTACCAAAATGACAGGTGAAATGGGAGCGCGCTGAGAAGAAATGAAGGGTTTCCATGGTGATGCAGCAAGAGAATCAGATTGTATGTGCGTGGTCATGTGACTCAAATCTGGCTGAGCTGCTGCTATGCTGAGGCCCTGCACACCAAAGGACACTTAACCTCAATAGCTGGCAGCAATCGCAGGCCCATCCAGCTGAATTTATTTGCTATTTCTGTCCACAGGTCAGGGCGGCTGTATGTCTGGGGCTGGAGCTCCCCACAAGCTGTAGCCAAGCCCAGGATATTCTCAACTCCTCTCTCCCTAATGACAGCCTCTGTAAACCGAGCACAGCGTTACAGGATATTTACAATTTACAACTGCATCTGCATCAAGATGAATATGACAGAGTTACACCATCCAGGAGCAGTGAAGGCAGCACAGGACAATACAGGTCAGGTACATCAAACACACGGATGCACATATAGTACAGAAGCAACATAGACACTGTCTGTAAAAGCCGGACAGAAGAAGCTGAGTGCTGAATATGGCAGAGGCAGAATGATGTAAAGGCAAGGGCAAGAGTCACCTGCCCAGGGGTGCTGTTAGGAGCTGAATTTTTGATCAGTGTCGGCTGTAAAACAAATGTATATGTTCCGTTCTGTTTGCTGTTAATCGAGCACCTCTGTGCCTATATGTGCTGTGTGAATTGCCTCCCACTCTGTGATCCCCCTTATTAAGAATACAATACCTTATGCACAGACGAGGATTAATATTTGAGCATGTGTAAAATGGAATTGGAAATGAAATGACTTGGATCAAAAGTTAATTATGAAACACCTTGCACAAATATATCTTTTTAGATTGCGCCTTCTTGTAAGAGAGCATGAGGGGTTCAAACTCATTCTGACTGAGCCAGCTGACAGCAGACTAATGCAAATCTACTCTGCTGCTAGAGAGGAACAAAAATGATCTTTCACTCTTTGTATTTGTCTCAATTAGAGGACAAAGTCTACTTGAGGATGTACTTAGGAATGTGATGGGCGTTACTCTTTATTTTTCTTAGTGATTCTCTAAACACAAAGTACTGACATGAAGCTGAGGAGCAGCATGGTAGGGCAACAAAATCACTCTCTACAGTCATATTTAACTTGTGAGCATGTTTACCTTCAATTCTCAATTATGACTGATTAGCAGTCATTCAAAGGTGCAAAATGCAACACACAACAAAGCAGATATGCTGATGATAATGATGGCTGAGTGAAAATTGTGGCTTAAAATTCTACAAATAAATAAATAAGTTCAAACAAACGGGAAAAATCATCCCACTGAAGCAATTACGGATCTAATCAGAGGTTTCTGCATGAAGGTCCCGCTCTCCTATCTCGCTCCCATTTGCATCATAACACAGCGTGCAATATTAATTTCCTAGTTTACTGCTTATTGGAAGTGCAAAGTATGAAAAGCCATTAAGGCCCCAAATAGGAAAGCAATTTGCTGTCACATGGATTCGGCTCTATTAAAAAGAAAAATCTTGTTAACCATTTGGAATTAGAGTCATTTGGCAAAAGGCATTCTGCCGCACTCCAGTAAAATAAGTAATTATGCTTCCCTTCCTTCTATCCCTCTCTTTCTTTCATTTGCACAAGCGAAGTGGAGAGCAGTGGATGGGGAGAGCGTCTGGGTGCAAAGGTAATTAAAGTTGTTGGCTATCTGTTTGGTTAATGTAGGGATCAAGCCAGCTGAGAGCCTTGGGGGCACAACAAGATGAGGAACGCTTATCCATTTTTCTGTCTCTGTCTGCCAGCCCCCTGGCTAACACTCATCTGCTCCATACATCACCTTTTCCAGTCCTATAACCCAACTTACCAACTCCAATCCTAAAACTAAACAGGGAACTATCCATACACAGTAGAACAAACTTGGACCAAGCATTCCCCTGGGGGAATCTCAGTTTTATTTTTTTTCAAACTGAGTAGATTCCCATTAGTAGCTTGCAGTTGAGTACTGTTTAAGTGTAACTATTTCTCTGGGGACCTGATGGCTCAGCGTATTACATACGTATTCCATGAATGTTGTGCACTCATATACACTCGTAACCTTCGTAAGATGTCGTTTACTCTTTCTCCTCCTCCCATGTTCCCTGTCACTTTTCACTGTTTATCAGCTAAAAAAAGCAGGTATGCCTTAAAATTGATCCTTAAAGAGGAAAATTGTGTAAATATGTTCTGATTTACAGTGTATATCAGGCAAACAACACTTCACACAACACCCAGCCTCTCCTTATCCCTTTCTTATTCTAACCAGCCATATTTGGAGTAGACTGTCGCCTTTTACCTTTAGTTTAGCTGTATTTTCTGGCAAGCATCATGAGCCCTTAATCGTCATTATCCCAGCTCAATGAGCTAACCTATCCTATCTTATCCAACACAGGCCTGGCTCTCCTTACTCCTCCATAGGAATGAAAGGAAAAAAAGGCTTGGCAATTTATGGGGTGGCATGTATGGCCGCTAAGGTGTTTTATGGTTGGACCTGCAGGGCCTATTTAGGAAGCGCTGCGTGCTCCGTCCTGACCACAGGTATTGATCGTCAGCGATGGCCGTGGCGTGGCTGACTAGTTAAAGCCCTGCATGTGCCCTCACAGGGAGATGAAAATGAGGCCTCTGTGTGTAATGATCTGTGTATGAGCAGGGAGAGGAGGCCACAGAGACAGAGAGGAGGATAAATTAAATCATTCCGTTGCTCTTTCAGGAGAGGCACTGCAGCCAGCCATGCTTGGCTGCTTAATGTGGGATCTGTTTTTGAGAGGAAAATTAAAAAGAGAGAGAAGAGACTTAGAGCAAGAGAGCAGGAAAGAGAGATAAATGGCTGGATGTGGAGGTGGTAAATGAGAGCATCCTGATGCAGAGAGCTGTGTGTGGATGTCCCTAATGGGGTGGGCTGACGTGGGCTGTCTGGCAGCCTGACCACCATGGTTACAGCTAGTCTTCCTGCCCACTCCACACCAGGCCCTCACAGCGCTCAAATATGCATGCTCCATACTAATTGGTGGAAAACGACAGAGTACAGAGTACAGAGGAGACATTGGTCTAATTTGAGAGGGGGTGAAACGATGGGGAAAATGCCTCTAATCATGTGAGGCATTTTCTTGTCTTTGAGGCGGAGAATGCGGCTCTATCGCCCTCCTCTTGAGAACCACGAGCCAAGACACACAGGAACAAACTGAACGAGCAGCTTGAGGACCCACGTCAGCATGAAGTGAGAATGAAAAGCAGGCAGCAACACCTGAAATCAAGTTGCTTAAGTCGGTCAATGAACAAACGACCTGACTATCAAAGCTAGCACAAGATTCTTGCTTCTTGTGAAGTCATTAGCCAGATGGTTCACTCACTTTCACTGTGCATACTATTTCTCTTCATGGGGTGAATTTGTGAGCACTCTGCAAGATGTGTGAATTGGGCAATCATACAGTGTCAAAATCACTGGAAAATGGGTGTAGTTCAAGAATAGAATGACGCTTCCTCCACAACTGAATGGACAGGCTCAAATAGCTGTGAATGGTGGGTGTGAAGATGCCACTAACTGAAAACAATTGGCATTGTGTTCATTGGAGGACGTCAAAAAAGCCACAAAAAGTTCCTCTGCCACACACAATACATCAAACAGCCCAAAAAGAACTGGCAAATGCTCCTTTTCCTGAGACAAGCCATTTCTATTTTTCTCTTCAAGTGAAGTGTGTGGGAGCAGTGTGAACAGGAAGGGGAAGTCAAACTGGGCTGGACCTCTCTGGCTGGCTCAGACCCTTTGCATGACCCCATCCTCAACACATCTCACTTCCACAGCACAGGAGTGAGCGCCTGTTCACTCCAGCGGCCTCATTAACGCAGACCTCTGCCATCATTAAGACATTTGCAGTAAAATTAATTGAAAGACAGATTAAAAATAAATTAAGAAAAATGCATTGCAGAATGCCTACGTTCACTTCATAACTCACTGGGGCAAAGCCAGGAGCTGGCTCCCCATAATTAACTGCAGACTATTTATTTTATCCTGACGGTATAAATTAGAATTCAGACGCACAGATTATATTAGGGCTGTCTGCCATGCAGAACTGCTGAGGGGTGTGCAGAATATTTTAACGATACAAAGAGGAGAACAGAGAGAGAGAGAGAGAGAGAGAGAGAGAGAGCTGAATAAAATGGGATGGGGATAATATGTAGAAAGGCAAACAATATGTAAATGCATACAAGGCAGAAAGATAACATTTGCGTCCCATGAAGAAAGTATTTACTCGGGCAATGACAAAAAGAAACAATAGACAATGAAATCAAGCTGCATGATTACTTGAAACAACAAAAGCCTGATTAAATGAACAATGCTCAGTGTTCCACTGTCCTCTCATCCATAAGAATAGGAGGCGAAAAGCTTAACTGGCATTACTATTATGGGCCTATGAGCAGTAATAGAGCTGAATGACAACAGCACTGGCCTGCCCTGCTCCTCACTCTCTCTTGCTCTATCATGACCTTGCCCACTCTTCACACAATGTGAACAACTTTTGCCATGCAGCCTGTGTCTTTTCTTTCTGTTCCTCTTCCCCTCCACTATCTACCTCCCTGTGCCCCCACCCCCCGCCACCCATGGGTCTCTTTCTCTGTGCCACAGTCAATGCGAGCCATACACTACCTCCTCATGGGCACAGTGCCCAGGCTGGCACTGGGCCAGATCCGCTCTGCCACACTGGACTGGCAAACTGCTCCCTATCTCTCCACACTCCACATTCCCCCCACATCCCTTCATCAGAATGCCTGCGGTCCTCTCCTGCTCCTTTCTCCCTCTTTATTCTGCACCACAGCTGAGATCAACACTTTGAAAGTATGCCCTCCAACCAGCCAATGAAAAATAATGCTATCACTACTACTGCTGGGAACAAATAAAGCACTCATACACTTGAACACTTGGCTATTATGCAATCATACTTAAGGCAAAACCAAGTTATCCATAAACAATGAAACATTAAGGCACCATATCAGGTAAGAATAATAAAAAAAAAAAAAAATCACATATCAGGTGCAAAGCAGATAATTTTAAATACACAGTGCAACGACTGAGGTCTAGACCATTCATGAGTCCATTTCTAAGAATCAGAAAAGGAAAAGCTGAAATTTGAGCCTTGCGGTCATTACAATGATGGATATGACAGTGGACTAGTGCGATGTCTGTTGCCTACAGCGTGGGACATGGGGCTGCTAGCACACACAAAGTTGTTCTCAGTTGAAAACAGGTGACAGGCTTTGCAACCCACAGCCAGGGGCCAGACACTCTTCACTTAAACACAGATACTGCACCTACACCATTAAAGACTAATAAACCAATATAGTAAATATTTTGAGGTTAAAACGTCAAAATGATTATGGATATTAAAAAAAAAAGTCCACTGCCATCCAGTATTCACGTTTCAACATTTTAGACAGACAAAATCAAACAAAAACATACACTGTCCAAAAGTAATAACAGCATAAAATGGTGTGTAAAAGAGAAAGTGTTTCCAGTTTAGAAAGTAGTGAACTAGTAGCATCCATTGTTTTCTTCCCTTCTTTCTTAGGTGTTGCAGAAAGCTTAAAAACTCACATAACTCAGATAATCAATGACAATCTCAGACTCTCCGTGACAGACTTGCGCAACAAAAGACTCCCAACATAGAGTCCTTTTAATTCCTACTGTTTAATGGAATTGGAGCTACCTCCTTAAAATGTCAATTTCAGACGTGTGTTCTTATTTGAGTTTTTATTTCGGAACCTCCGAGCATGGCTCCGACTTATTGGGGACTACCAGGAGGCGCACGGCAGAGACACGCGGCTAGTGGACAACCTGTGGTGGTGGTGTCAGCTGTCTGTCTACATTGGTGTAGACAGACAGCTGACAGGGGTGTTTGAAGTGGACAGCGGGAAATCGGCCGGAGGAGAGGAGCCACCACGCCTGGTCGCTTCGGATGACAACAGCGCCGTAACCGCTATCAGACTAACGCCATTAATCAATCAATTTCAATTTCTGACCTAGCAAATGCCAAATACACAGTCAAAACCATACAACATTAACACTGTGGCATTAGCGAGGGTATACCACAAAATACCAAGCCGGGTTTTTACCAGTCACAGCACGAAAACAACCAGCCTCTCTCTGATGTGGTTTCCCTGGCGATTAAAAAGCCTTGGAGGTGAGCGCATACGCAGCAGTCATGTTTGTTAAGATACATGGCTGGAATCGGCCTTTTTTCTCAAGCACCGGAAATCACCAACAAAAGAAAATAAATATATACTTATTACATTCTGCACACTGCATATATTCACCTCCTTAACATATTGCATAGGCACAGTGCAAATGTGCAGCGCTGCACACGGGCAAAAAACATGCCATGAAAAATGACAGCAGGGAGGGGTAACTGCGGACCTGGAATATACGGTGCGGTGGAGCGGAGGAGAAATAATCATAGCTCAGAGTAGCGGGGGAAGAAGGGAGATGGGAGGAGCAAGAGGGAGATGAGTCTGCGCCCTATAGCACAGAAATGGAGCTCCCCTACTCCGCTGCTGGCTCCCCTGATTCCCCGACAACGCAACACGCAAGGTTCCCTTCTTCAGCAAGGGACAGCAGCAGCCTGTACTAGAGAAATACACTCCTCTGATACTGCATAGACATAGGTGACAGACACAGATGCTGCCATTTTGGAGCATGTACAGTACAATGGACACTGGGGTTACTAGTTAAAAGAATACAGCACTAGCAAAAACACAACGATTTAAAACAAAGCAAATTACCACGCAAATGTCATAAATGACTGATATTCCAGCTGGTTCCCTTTCTTCATCTACTTCTTATTAGAGCCCAAACCTGCTTGCAGTCCCCCGCGTCGCCGTTAGGTGTCTCTCTTTCACTGTGCATGGCTGAAGCTCCCTCTCGCTGAGTGGAGCCCCTCCACTCCTGAACTCCCATCTACACACAATATATACACCATCATTTGAAAATGGCAGCTTTTTGAAAATTCACCTTGATTATCAGACATTAAAAGTGACTTCTCCAGAGCTGAGTGTCTGGCTAGGGGGATGGCTGCAGACAGCAGAACAATGCAGCAGGCTTGGTATTAATGCCTGGCTGGGGTGTGCAGGGACGAGAGGAGCCAGCCCTTTGTTCTCTCCTACAGCCAATTATTTTTTACGTGTGCCTCTTTTCACAACAACAAGAGAGAATTTAATTTTAATGCACTCTCTGGAAAAATAACATCTACAGCATTCTTAAACAGAGATGGGGACTAGCATAGACGGTTAAGAATTAAGTATATATGCACACATCCCTGTATGAGGCATAGACAAATGACAGGGGCAACAAGAATCACTTCAACCCAAACACACACGCCTCATGCAAAATGCTAAAACGCATAGCGCCTCATCTCCAAAACCGAAACTATACCAAAACATAGTTGCACCCAGCTCTATCCTTAGTAAAAAGACACCAAAATAAAACCACTGTGATTTCATTAATACAGCATTAAGGTGCAATGGAGGGGTGCACAATAAAATGTGCATACACAGGACACAATGATAATAAAACACACAGTAAAAATAGCAAGGATTCCTGATCAAATGGCATGAAAAATAAAAACCCAGGCTCTCTGTTGGTAGGTATGTGGCCAAATATTTTTCTAATTGGACGAGCACTTTATCTTGCTGTCAGAGAAGCAGTAAAAAGTGGTGCTGTTCCCAGAAGGAGAGGAGCACCGCTTGCTGGCCTTTTATTAGTGCTGGAGCTCTGATATATGCCTGTGCTCCGGGCTTTCATCAGGAACCTGCACCAAACACACACACACACACACACACTAACCACGCTTAGAACACAACATGGCCCCTGTTACAAAATTCAGCTGCAATCTAAACATGCCATCACCATATACAACAACAGTCCACAAAACTACTGCTGAAAATATTTCAATTAACCAGAGCAGAGCAAACTGACAATGTTGACAGTAACTAGGGGCATTTATTAACTAACAATAGCTTAGTGATAGCATTTAATGTGCAAAACTACAATACAAGAATACATTCAAATTCAGAAACAAGAGGCAGTGTACTGAGCAAAACACTAGCCACCAGCTGACTGCTGGTAAACTGTGGCTGCCAAGTTTGTCTACTCTGCCTGCTTGGGGTTCTTTTAAACAATAAAAATCTATTTGGCAGATAAAAATGTGAAACCGGTAAACTTTGAAATCCACTGGTCATTATGGCTAGTG
>OOFE01010672.1:7855-20241 GCA_900323365.1 Monocentris japonica | reverse complement strand
TGGAAACAGAACAAAGATATTCTTCAGACCGAAGCAAAATGTGTTTTCTTGCCGGCATCAGCAATTCTAATGTTTCTAATGAGTTGGAGGAGGAGAGGAGCCACTGGAAGCGCTAGTTATCTGTAAATAAAAACCCAACATAAAGTTCCTCAGAAGTACAGTTTGGGGCTTCTTTCTACCTTGCTGCAAGTGCAGGAACCCGTGCCAGCATTGTCCAATATCCCCCTGATTGCAATGTCACCTTTGAATATTGTCATTGTCGCTGTATCTGCGCCTCACTGAGCACGCGGTGGATTGTGGCATTTGATTTCCAAGATTGTGCCTTTCGCAGTCTCTCTCTCTCTCCCTCCTTCTCTTGTGTTCTCTCTATCTCCCACTCCTCTCTCTCTTTTTCTCTCACTCCCCCTCCCCCTCCCTCTTACTTTCTTTCTGCCTCAGTATCTGTTGCAGGGATGTGATTAGGAAGCCACTAGCAGACAGAGATAGGGAGGTGTTCATATCACCTTTTTAATCTGGAGCCTCAGGAAAAAGGCCCCTTCTGTTTTCCACTCCCAAGAATTCTGCATTGTAAATGGCTTCAAGGCTCCTCATATATGGAAAAATGTGAGAAAGCTTTTCATCAAGCATAAAGGTTGAAAATGAAGAGAAAAATAGAAAATGTGAGATTAATGAATATGAGATTGAATGGAAATAATGTGAACAAGGACGACGACATACTTTCACAAAGAAATAAAATTGTGCATCACAAAGTAGGCATTTCTAAACATTTACACATCATTTCATGTTTGAACTAAAATACAGAAGCCAGCCAGCCATTGGTCGATTGTATGGCTTTGCTGCATGCAACAATGCAGTGCTCTACTGCTGGCATTGCTTTACTTAAGTCTTGAGAGGAATTTGTTGGTACACAAAAATGTATTTGCTCTGTTTTCAGCTGTCAGATGGCACACAAGGCATGGTCTGGAAACCTGGTTTTATGACTCTTTTTAAATTGATTTTCCTAACATTTCTGCTTTATTAGACTGTATACAGTAGCGAGTGAGAGAGAGAACTGACGTTGTATTAGCTAGATTTGAACTCAAAAAGTCACAAGTTAATGGTACATGCCCTAACCCAGACATCCACCAGGACAATCCCAGTTCTGCAGTTTACTACACTTGAAAAAATACACTGTAGTGCCTCTACAGCTATACTAATGTGGGATGCAGGAAAGATGTGTGATGTGGGACTGCTACCCCTATTTATTATTATTTATATAGCCAATGCAAAGTCTATCAGCCAAGTGATTGCTTGTCTGAAAGTCTGTTGCCTGCAGATTGAGCAGTCTTCAAGGATGACTATCACTTGATAGTCATGAAAACATTGATGTCACTTGGCAGTTTTGAGCAAAATTGACCTTCTAATATGTGACAGGGTGACACGCTTCTGGTCATGGTTCTCAGTGCCATGGAATGAGCTCAGGGGTGTGTTAACCTTTTGGTCACATGTGACGAAAATTAATGTCACTTTAAATAATGAAATCATTAAATTAAATCAACCACACATCCTTATGATGCATGTATTTATTCCTTGTTAGTATTTGGCCTTTTTTAGCAATTCTTTATATTCAAACGGGCAGAACATGAATATGATTGACCATGGATTCAGTGAAATTGTCAATATTTTGATGTGCTTGTTGTGGATTTTTGTGTCTTGTCATAATGTGTCTTACTAGTGAAAAGGCTTAAAAATGATGAGCAGCAATAGCTACCATGACAAAGAAAAAATCTACAGAAACGTCAACTTTATCATCAGAAAAACCAAGAAAAAAGACGTCACAGTAGTGGCCACACTGATTGACGAGTGATCTCTGGTGAGCGTAGTACAAAAACACCACAGCAATGACCACTTAAAGCCAAAGATGTCACTAAAATGAAATTTAAAAAACAATCTCAAGGATTATCACTTAATCCTTCTTTTTGGTGTTTTGCTTACTCAAACGCTTTTTGGCGAAGCACTTGTTCATGTTATACAATAAATTAGTGGCTATGCTTCCATTTCCCCCACTGTATATATTGTTAAATTTGGTTGTTGTTTCTCTTGCAAAGATAAAGTTTTACAGCATGGCGCTTTATTTCCTTTGTACATGAGGTTATTAGATTGCTTTGGATGCCGACATCAGCTGTAATGCAGTGTGGTCTAAAAGCGATTCCCTAACGAAAAGAAAAACTTTCATGAATGGTAGGCTATGCAACTCTATGTGACAACATGGTTTTGTTGTTGCATACTGGAGAAATCTACTGGTAGAAAAATGCACTAAACCTCGCAGTCCACAGAATGAATTTTCGTCCACGAAATGCGTGCCGTGTGTTTCACGAAATTAATTTCTTACCGTACAAAATTCACAGGGTAACGTGTGGCGCCCCATAGTGCATTCTGTGGAAGAAATTAAACAGGTGTTTTTGGATTACGTGTGACGAAAAATACATAGTTACACCGTGAAAACTAAAAACTAAACTAGACAACCTTTTTACCTTCAGCACTGGTTTGCTGTTTTGTAGTGCCTTGCACCTTTTATGAGGTGTTATGAAGGTAAAACCTTTATGAGGTGTTATGAAGGTAAAATGTTTGTACTCAAAACATTCCTAAAATGGGAAAAGAATGAATGTGATTTGTACTTGCTACAGATCAAACAAGGTACGAGGAGTCACAAGGTGGTTGGTGCTCAGGGGGAGGAGGTGTGTGTGTGTGCGTGCGTGCGTGCGTGTGTACACGTGTGCTGGGGGGGATCTTGAGCGATTACTCAGGTCTTTGAGAAGTCCATGTCTCTTGGCTCCACTACTCTAGCCTTACTGATAAGCATGAGCCCTGTCAGAGGGAAGGTAAATACCGCACTTAAGGATTCTTCTCTCATTTTGCGGTCACACTTACGCTTTAATTAAAGCCGGAGCGAGAGAGAGAGAGAGAAAGAGAGAGAGCGACAGCCCTGCAATGAGCCGATGCTATCAGGGGGCCAGGCAGGCAGATGCACCGAGAGATGAGGGGGCGAGATCAGGCCTCTGACCAGTGTGTATGTGTGTGTGTGTGTGTGAGAAAGTGTATGTTCAAGTATGTGCACACACGTACACACCAGAGGAAATGTTTGTGAGTGTGTGCTGCTCTCGGAGCTAAACAGCTGTAGCGACGCTGCTATCAGATATTTATAAGCGGCTCATGAATATGGATCGTCGGCGAGATGGGACTGATGTTTGTCCTCTAAGAGGGGATGAAAGGAGAATGTGCTCCCCTCCCTGAGAGACCCAGTCAGGGCCGCTCACAGAGCAGGGGATGGGAGCTCTGGATGGGGGGAAGACGAGTGGTGTGTGTGGGGGGTGGGGTAGTTGTACAGGACAGGCCTTTAGATGGTAAAATTTAATGAAATGTGATTTGGATACTCAAGGAAAAGCATTTCCCTTATGAGTATCTAAATTGAAACCTTGTAGTCAAGTATCAACACTGTCATCAGTATGATTCTGGATACTTGCTTCCCACCCCTGAAGATACTCAACTGCTTTGCACATGTTTTTGGATCTTGATGTATTCAGTTGCATTCTTATAGATGCAACAAGATTAATCTTAAGATTTTTATATATATAAATAAGAATTTTCTTGTCCTATAGCACAAAATGACAATAATATATGTGCAGGGGTTTGATAACTCTCTGCCCAACCCCTTCCCCTCGCCTTTTCAACTCCTCAGTGCTGGAGGACGGTGGTACGAGCAAACAAGATGTGTCGCAAGACGTTTTGTTCTCAAGCCAAAAAAGCAAATGACAAAGCAGTATCATTATTACAGTATTTTGCATCATGATATATTACTTCTTCACTACACATTTCTGATGGATCCAATCAGCTAGCTTACTGGACGTGGGACTATCTGTGTCAATCAGGGGCCACTATAAGCTGTGACAGAGACCTGCCAGTGTTGTTGAATTCCTCGGTCACCGAAAGAGTTTGATACAAGTCATAGATTTCTTAATGCCCCTATAAGACTTATTCAAAAGGTGTAAGACAATATTATTTGGAGTATTTGATTACATTATTGCATTGTGTAATTAGGAATTTTAATACTTTCTTTGCAAATCCCCCATGAGACCCATGCAAGATAACCTCACATGAATGTGATACACGAGAGGGATCAGAGTCTAGTTTCTGCAGCTTCCACCTTGGAGCAGGTGGAGGTTTAGTGTTTTGCTGAGGTACACTCCTACTGGGATGGGTACAGGTACACCACAGTGATGCCCTGCCAACCACATGGAAGTCAAATACGTTTTTCGGCCATCCAAGAAAAACATGTTGAAATTCTTTGTACCTGCCACTCTGTGTAATGAATGTCCTTGTCCATAGTGGTCACTCCGGTTCCCACCAGCAAACAATTGGTCAGGGACGTGCATACCTGACCTGAGTGTCCACAGTGGAGGTCACAGCATGGAGAGGGGATCGGAGGAAAGCAACAGAGACAAGCAGCAGGGCTGTACTACACTGTACCTCTCAATGCTAATCACTGAGTCATCCATCAGGCCTAATAGATGGGCGCTAAGCAACCTGCATTAGGCCTCCCCTATTACCATAATGGGTAGGTTTTTAATATGGCTAATAGGCTGGCACGACCTTGCCCATTCACTCAGCAGGTACATGCTGTGCTGCGCCCAGCAATATGAAGTGGCCATATTTAGAGACTGAATGACCATCAGGGACTTTCAGCTGTGATGCGTCCATAGTTATGCATCTGAAAAGAGATGGGTGGATGAGAAACAGGAACATTACTGGGCCAAGTCAATAAAATGAGAAAGAAATTAAGAAATGGTGATGTATGCAGAAAACAATGGATATCCTTGTTAGTTTTGCTCTTTGGGAATACAAAAACACAAAATGGCTATTTTATGGGGCAGCACTTTGACCAGGCAGCCTTCTTCATGTCTTTACTGTGACTGTGCTGGTGTAGGAGTGCCCTGTGGGCACAGTGGGCACCACTGGGAAGTGCGTCAGTGTGGAGGCAGTGTGGTACTGGGAGGGCGGATGGGCAGAGAGGAGGAGAAGGGGCAGAATTTGAAAAATGTGCCTCAGAAAGACCCCGGGGGTTAACATTTTGGTTTTCTCTGAGCCTTTGTGGTAGTGGACAAATGATCCCAGGAGCTGGACAATAATGTTTTTATGGGACTCTAAATGTTAAGCTCAACGGGGCCATTGTGGGAGTGTAATGGCCAACACGTGGCCAGGCTTGAACTCCGGTAGCCTCGCAGCCGGTCCGGGGGCCAGAGGGGAGGAGAGGAGGAGGAGAAATAGGGAGGAAAGGAGGGAAGAGAGGTGGGAGGAGATGGGAGAGAGCAGGGGCTCAACCCTCCACCATTCTCCAACAAGGCTCCACTTTGTTCTTCTAGGAGACAAGAGCCACTCAGAACATAAAGTACCTAGAGGACCAAACTGGACCAGGCCAGGCCAGACTGGGTCTTGTAAACTGGCCTGGAGAGATAATGTTTCCCTCAAGCTAATCTGTGCTGGGATGCCCACGCCCTGGCATCTACTGAACAATAACCCCTCCTGCTTCAAAACAAGAATCCTTTTCTTGGCCTGTTGCTCTTCTACTGTCTGTCTTTCTCCTGCATGTGTGGGTCAGAACTGAGTGGTATATCTGTTTGTTAGACAGGATAAAGGAGCTCACTGTAGTCTGGCTGTCCACTTCTCACTAATAAAAGAGGGACATGGGAGCTGCGATGGAAGAGGCTGTGTGTGTGTGTGTGTTAGTTGTGGCTGCTGTTATTTTATAATTGTTGTTTGGCTGTTTAGTTCATAAGATAGTGGTGACAGCCATACAGTGTGAAGACAGCATCACTGTCCTCTTGATTTATAAATTGTATGTGAAGCTTTTGAATGTTTATTAAGCATTAAGGGACTGACAGGTAGCTCTAAGAGAGACTATCAAAAGGTGTATGTGTGTGTACATGTGTACGTGTTGGCTTCTATCGTTTTTTCTGTCATCCCCATCACTGCAACTGAAAAAATGCTTAAACCAATATAAGAAAAATAAATGCTAAGGTGTAAGCAGTCTATGATATGGGTCACAAAGTGTGTTTGACTGAGCATGAACTTATTCAATAGGTTTAACAGATGCTTAATAGGACAGAGCTTGGAGTTGCGGCCTCATCTTGTCTTTCCTGTCTGATTCTGTCTCTTCCTCCTCCTGATGGTCAGATGGTGAATGGATGGACCAGTGGGGGATGATGTGTGTCTATGTGTGTGTGTGTGTGTGTGTGTCTGTCTGTCTATATACAACTGGGGCCCCAGCCTCATGTCCCCCCTGAGTGAAGCCGTATGTCTGCAGTTAACAAGGGTTGGAGCACCAGACAGGGAATCAATAGATCAATCATAACATTACCACTTCAAATCAATTACACCACAGCTTCCTCGCCATCTCTGCTGCTTTGTTTCAATAGGTTGGGCAGTATCCTCTAAGTATTCTCTGCTTTATTTCATGTTTTATTAAAGAAACCTTCAATTTGTCTTTTTGGGTTTATTAATTATATACAACTTAAAAGGCTGAGTGAAAACTTTAAAGGTTCAATATGTGGGTCACAATCAAACTGCCAACACAATGAAAAATACTACTACATTTACGGAAGGAGAATGATTAAAAACCAAAGAAGAAAGAGGGCGAGTGAGAGAGAGAGATAGAGAAAGGGAGGTAGAGAGGGCGCATTGTTTTCACTCTGCACGCATGAGCTCGTCTATTCGACCATGTTGAATTCCATCCATTCAAATGGCTGCAGTGCGTAGGCCAGGCCTCCAACGCGTTTCCCCGTCACCATCACAACAGTGGCCATTCATGGGGCTCCGCTGGCTGGGGGGACATCTGCACCACAGCGCTCGTCACCTCAGCTCCCCCCTCTCCATTGCACACCGCCCCCCTGAAACAATCACACACATACACATACTCATAGGCGCACAGACACACACCCTAACACACACATACACACACACTTTAAACTTCTTCAGCTAAATGCCAGCGGGGAGAATCAGAAGGGCATCAGAGATGGCTGTTGTCTGCGTACGCCCATGTGTGGTTTTGCGTGAATGGGACCCAAGGGTGGGGAGGTCTCTGGTACCACAGAGTGCTGGCGGGGGTGGCGCATAGCTTGGCCTGCTCGGGTGTGTCACGATGTTGGGGTTGGGAGAGGGTTGAGGAGGGTGACAAACCCAAGATTTTAGACTAGAATGACCCCCCCAGCATTCCAACTCAGACTTGTTGCACCACGGTGACGTGGGTGGGCCAGGTGACCTTTGAACCCAGTGGAGCTCTCTCATGTGTGCCCATTGTGCCGCAGGCACTGTATCAATTTCACACATCTACTCAGTATGGATCTATAGACACACAACTCAAAAATAAGTTCTCTATCATTTCTTGACATGTACGACAATTTAGTGACAAAGTTCTTCTGTCTGAAACCCAAGCAATAAATCAGAAACATCCATGATCTGTAATTGTTTCAGGTGTGTGGGGTATCTCTTCAATATGTCTCAATGAAAGAGACACTGAAGAAATGCATTCAAATATGATTCCCATTCATGGTATTCCCAAGCTGGCTCTTCTGCTGGTATTTCACACCATTAGGAATGGGCGTCAACACAGAGGTTTGTTGGATAAACAACCAACGCTGAGTAGGAGCGCCAAGCATCACTGTTATTGTTACTGCTTAATGCCATGCACCAGCATTGTTGTTTTGCAGCAATCAACACATACATATGTAATAAAGCTGAGAGGCTGGGGGACAATACAGGCCATTGTAACAACCAACTCCAACTCAGATCAGCTCAAATGCCCCCTCCAGTCTCGATCGAAGCTGACACTAGCTTTGCATAACTGTTTGCCAGTACTGGATAGAACTGTTCCCTAGTTCTGCAGTACAAGATTGCAAGTGGACAGTGTGGAGCAATGCGATTGGTCCCTGTTGGGAGTTACCTGGGTTTTGTCATGATCTGATAGGTTAGGCGCCATCTGTTGAGCGTGTTGCCATTTAAGGCTGATGGGCGCTGATGAGAGTTTGATGAAGGGTAGGACAAGAGCCGACAGGAAATTTGGAGTGACTACAAAGATGGTGGAGATGGTCTGTGTGTGTATGTGTGGTAACAATGTCTAAGTATGTGTGTATAAGTGCATGTGTGGGTGTGTTTTTCCATGTCCGTGTGCTGTGTGTGAGTTTGTGCCTGTGCTTCTGAGGACACACATCGACGCCTGTGTCAGGGGTGAGTGATAACCGTGGTCTTTTCAGCACTGCGGGGCGGGTCAGACAGATGTGATGGATGGTTAGCAGTCTGGCCCCCTTCTTCACGCCTCTCTCTGGCCCAGTGTCTGGAGCTCTGGGCTGGGGTGAATGGGCTAGGAAGCTAGATGGTTGGGGGTGGACATGTCTGGCCCTCATTAGACTTGGTTGTCTGCACTCTAAGTGAAAAATGCTTCTTCAGAGGTTCTTTCTGGGCTAAATGATGTGTTATAGAACTATCACCATTCGCCAAACCACTTGAATGTCTAAATCGTTCTTTAGTTTGATCTGGAGAGTGGTTCCATATAACACCTTGGCTCTTCAGTAGTTGGACATTGATAGTCCTTAAACAAAAATAGCGTCACATTTTTCTGGTGAGTTGTCTTGGTATCTTGGTATGTTCACCATGCCGTCTATATATAAAATAAAAACAGATAAATCAAGAGTACAGGACTTTGTATGGTTCTTAAAATGTCATTTTAATACATTCCATACACAAAGGCTTCTTTTTAGCACATAACGATTCTACAGAGCCATTTTCCCACAGTGCTTTGGGAACCTTTTTTCCTCCACCTGTTCCTTCTCGTTCTCCTCATTCTCTTCTCACTCTTCACCCTCCTCCTTATCTGCCTTATCAGCCTCCTCTTTTCAGTCTCCTGCACCTTTTCCTTCTCCTCTTCCTCCTCCACCTTCCCCTCCTCATCCTTGACACCACAACCAGCACTGCCAGCACATGCATCACATGTATGTACATCTCAGGGACTCAGGGACATTCAATTTTCCATATTAGAAGCTATAGTGTATTTGACAGTGTTGAGCCTTTCTGAGGGCGGTTTGCTCTCGATGGCCAGGTCTGTGTTTTCCCTCCTGTGTTTGAAGGCTCTTTGGATTGAGCCTCAGCCTGGTCCCAGCTTCAGGCCCTCTCTACCAAGGCAGCCTTATAGAGGGCCAGACAGCAGCCAACACCCCAGAGAGGAGCTACAGTAACCTGCCTTGTGTCTCATCTCAATCTTCAAACACTGGAGAGACATACAGAGAGGGAGAAAGAGAGAGAGAGAGAGAGAGAGAGAGAGAGAGAGAGGCAACAAAGGCTCATGTGAAAGAGCACAAGGCCTTCACAAACCCAGGCCCACTAATTGACGGCTGCAGGGAGTGGGAGAAACAGTGGGACAGATATGAAAGTCACCAAACCCTCCTTACACTCTACACATGGCCTATACAAACATGAGTGTACGTCTTTAGAATTGCCACTTTGTCTCTCTTCATTCCTTATGTCCTTGGTGTGCCCCTCCCGATGGTCCTTTCCCCTGTATGCATACCTTATGATGCACCTTCAGCAGACACACAAACACACACACACACACACACACACACATACTCTCACTCGACTCATCTCTCTGGCATATGTGCACATATGAGGGCGCACATATTGAGAGAAAAGCCCAATTTGCTGCTTTGTCATCGGGTCTGGTAATGGCAAACCGAGGGCCTAGGGCCACCATTTAATTGCTGTGGCCGTTTGCACCAAAGAGGTGCCACACCAATTAATCCCCTTGGTGACGGCCTGTCCCGTTCCACGCCTACACCCCCTGGCTGGGCTGTCCCACAGGGGAGAAGTGGGTGTGGTCGAGTGGGTGGAGAGGCACATGGGAGCCCCGCACCAACAATAGGTACCAAATCCATACCCTCTGCTCTGTTTCACCACCACCATCCCCCTTCGACATCAATGAATCACCTTTCATCTGCATGTGCAAGCTGGCGAAACAATGTGATTGGAGTGAGATCCCACACATTCACTCTGTGCTCTGACAAAACCACATCACTCAGCCACATCAATCATATTTGAATGGAAGTGAAAGTGGAAGCTTTACAAGTAAGAGAGATATCTACCTGTGTTTCTTGTTATGCTGACTAGTATGGATGAGCTACAAAAGGGCAGAAAACAACCTCCAACTGCCCACCAGCCAATGGGGCAGGACGGGGTCTGGATTGGGGAGAGTGAGAGATCCCCCTCCCCCTCCTTTTATGGCCTGCCCTTGGGTCCTGAGTCTTTACCCCAACAAAAGACCCGTCACCTCTACCCATCATCCCCTCATCCCCCTGGCTTCTCGACTGTGACTGAGGAGGGGTCACCTAGCCTGGCCACTGCACAGAGAGCAGCAGGTGGATAGAGAAGCAAGCAAGATAAAAAAGGAGAGAGAGAGAAGGGACGGGAGGTTGTCTAGTGGCCACACGAAAGATGCTGGACTGGATTGGTCCCATGTGCTGCTTTTGGGGAAAAAGAGGTGGAGGGAGAGGGGAAGAAGTGGGTGTAGGGATGGGGAGGAGGGCTGTGGGTGTGGATGTGGCATCTGGCTGATGTACAGCCGTGTACTGAGGCGGTGAGGCGCCTCCAGCCCGGGAGGAGGTAAAGAAGAGTTTGCATGTGGCTAACATAGATAGCTAAAGAGATACACAGTGACAACAATAGCCTGCCAAAGCTGTGGGCACCAGTCATTCACACCACTGACAAACCCTCTCAACCATTTCATCCTGTGAACTTCCCTTTCCATTTTGCCTAAAACTTTTTTCGTGTTTCATTCAGTTTGCAGCAAGATAGAAAATAGGATCCATCATGAATAAAGAGGAGCTGTCACATATTAGGTGGGAGAACATCGTGAAGACAGGGCAGGGCACAACATGACCTTTTGTCTCATTTAAAAATCAAAAGGGTGCCACCGCTGGACCCATGGGGGAATGGAGGTGGGCTGGCCGGGTTACCAGGGCTGGCGGGGGCGTCTGGGTCCTAATCCATGGGACCATCGATGACCCATGACCCCCTGGGGCATGGGGGTGGGCGCGGCCAAGCTGTGTCTGTGAATGTCAGGACTTCCCTCTGCGCTTCAGGCAGGCCAGACCCTCCCAAGCCTTCCTCCCAGTAATGATTTATGGGGCAGGGTGCGATCGACACATGCTCAGCCCTGGGGATGAACCTAAATGGTAGTTTTGACACTACTGAGAGACGGGGTTAAAGGTGATCAATAACAAGCCACTGGAGGAGGAGAGGCAGAAGGAGGAATAGAGCAAGAAAGGGAGATGGTAGATGAGGAGGAGGGAGCAACTCTTTTAATTGGCCTGCGCTCATTACTAGGGTCTTTGTAGACTATCACCTCCTTTGTCCCTGCCTCCAGCTCCGGGGCACAAATGTGGTGGGTTTTTGGTGTTTTTGTTTAATTCTTCTGACCTGACCTCAGAAACTGGGTGGTTTCAAAGCATTGGTTTGAAGTTTGACCCAAAAGCTGACTCCAGAACAGTGGAACCGTATCTTTTCTTTCTCAATATTTCTGATGCCTACTTCAGTGGAACAAGTCAAGTATGTTGTTCACTAACTATACTAGTCTATATGTGTCTTAGAGAGACGATGTTATGAGGGCTTCTGCCAACTTCTCTCTCTCTCTCTCTCTCTCTCTGTCTCGGTCTCTCAGTCTGCTCTCTCCTTAATCTTATCCTTCATAATGCCATTCTGTTTCCTGGATACGGCACCCAGTGTTCCTCTCATTTTCTGTGTGTTTTCAGCATCGCCAGTCTTTGACACTGGCTCATCACCAGGGACTCATAATACATATAGTGCATACCGTACTAGCTCCCTCTTCCCTGTACGGTGGCCTTCAGTGGCTCATCATGAACAGATCTTGCCTATGTCTTCATCTTCATAACACACTGTATATGCTACTGTCATACCCCCCTTTTCTCTCAGACTCCCCCTCTGTCTTTCTATCTGTCTGTGCATGTCTAACTTTTTGTGTGTGACTGTCTTTATGTCTGTGTCTGTACCCCCCAGGGTTTGTAGTGAGGGGAGGGGTGCCTAGCAGTGTGTACCGGTCCTACACACACACACACACACACCGGTCCCCGACACACACACCACTGCCACCACCGGTCTTGGAGTATCTCTCAGAAGTGAGCTGATTAGGCCTAAGACTGGGGACTGCTTTGCCTAATCATATCACTGCATCCAAATCATCTGTGTACATTTCTAATTACAGAGTGGCACGCGGTGTCCTTGAGCACAGCGGCAGGTCTCCATTTCATCTCTGAGCTGTGTCTCTTCCCCTTCTTCTCCCCCCCCCC
>OOFE01010670.1:16099-32159 GCA_900323365.1 Monocentris japonica | reverse complement strand
TCGCGTGACTATCTGTGTTGCTTATATGTAAACTACAGCCTTGTGAGAACCAGGGAGGGTGTTCGTCTGCAGGCCGATGTTTGTACCTATCCTATTCTGTGTTTTACACCATCTCCAGCTGTCGGTTGTTTTTTTTTTTTTTTTTTTTTTTTTGTTTCATTTTTGGATACATAACTCTCCAGATTAGATTTCCTACCTTTTCCCAAAACTTGATACCTGCTATTCTGTCTGTCTTTCCAATGGAGAAGAGAATGTCACGTCAACTCCATTTTTGGCATATATCCAATCCACCAAGCAACACTCAACAAAATGTCAACTTGGAAAATTGATTCACACAGCTAGCTACACCCCCCAACCCCACAAGCTAGTTATAAATAATGAAATCAAAAGCGCTGTTTGGTGGATCATATGTATGCCAAGATTATGTTTACCGATAAGCAAATCAGCATTCAGCTGCCAGATTTTGGCATGATGTCAATAATATTCAAGTGATGAAATTCACGTGCATATTATTGTGATTCAGTGTCTTGCTCAAGGACACTTGAGCAGGGCAGATGTTTGCTGACATGGGACGTGAACAGCACACATCAGGGCTACCACTTCTCCCTGTAGTTGTGCATTCACAATCACATCCCTCATATGTGTTCCTTTTTGCCTTCCTCACTCCTCTTTTCTTTCTCTTTCTCGCTGCCATCCATTCTACCCCATGTTTTCCCTCCGCAGACTCGGGCCTGGTGGTTCCTAGTGTGTCCTATGAGCTCCACAAGCGTCTGCTGGCAGCTGCAGAGCGGCAGGGCCTCACTGTGGAGCGCAGGCTAGAGATGACGGGGGTTTGTTCCAGTCAGATGGCTCTCATGCTGCTGGGTGGACCCAACAGGTGAGTGCTGCCTCTCTGAGTCCCGGTGTGGCAGGGCAACCTGGCAGGGTACCAACACAGCTCTGGACAGTCTGTGAAAATATGATCTATTGATCCATTCTGGGTCTTGCACATCTGCTTTGCACAATAAATGTGGGAAAAATGTTTTCAGTTCTGATACACATATGACTACATAACTAATAATAGCTATAGACCGGCTGTCGTGATATTTATTGCAAAGAGTTCAGCTATAAAGTGATTAGTCTAGTTGACAGCCCAGGTTGACTGCAGGTCTGGAAAAGCCATACAAATTCTTAACTCTAACTAAAGTCAAGGCCTTAAAAGGTCTTGAATACAGTTAAATAAAACATTTTAAGTCAGTTCAGTTTTAGAGGTAGTTGCAGTTTCTTGGTGTGCTGGTTTTACAATGAGAGATCAGCCCACTCATGCAGACCTGTATTCTGATAGGTCTGCAGTGGTTTCATCTCACTCTGGTGTGATCTGGGTCTTATATTCCATTGTAACTGGCATTCAAAAGATCTTAAAAAGTCTTAAATGTAACTTGATGAACCATGCAGACAACACAATTGTAGTGTTGAGTAATGTAGAGTGATGTGGTCTAGTTGACAGTCATATTGTGATATTAGTTGTAGTGTAGAATATTGTTATACACTCCAACTAATATCATAATGTGTAGAATGATACAAAAGGGCAATCCAGATACTTGTAGGGTACAGCTAACTCACTATGAGTTGTACTGCCCTGCAAAGCCAAAGAGCAGTAACTGTAAGTAGTTAAATTGGGGAAAATAGTTTGAAAGTTTATCTCCTGTCCTGCCAAAAGTATTGATGGCACAGAAGTGGACTTTATATCCTTTAATAGCATTTATGGGTATGATTTTTGTATATATGAAACCTATATTTAAAACAAACAAAAAGTAGTTAACTGCTGTTTGTCACAGTAGGGAAGTATAGATCATATGAGGGCACTAGCATAACATACCCCTTCAGATATTTGATGTTGGACATCTCAATATAAAATAAACAGGCATTGTGATATTTGTAATACCTCATGCTTTTAGTTCCTTCCACAAATAAGTTGGCACCACCAGAGGTAACTGTATATGAAGATGTAGCTAAAGCTAAGCTGGCAATAACAGTGTCAACATGTTGTCTGTTGATTTGCAGACTTGTAGACGTCTTTGTGTGAATTGAGTCCCTGCAGAAATTTTGGGTGCACTACGCTCCTGTCTGAGGAGTTATACAAACACACTTCTGTCCGAGCTGTTCTGTCAATTTTGTTTTGTTTTCACATTGTGTTTTTCCAGTTTCCATGGCAATCATCTTTACTACTGTGTTTCTACTGTTAGATGCTGTTAACCTTGACCCCTCCCCTGAGGGGATTTTACTGTGAAAGCACTACAGCCAACTGTCACACATCAGGTCAACAATGTCCTAACAGGACGTCCTAATGTCCCAACTTAGGATGTTTTTATGTTCTAAATAGTTTCACGGTAAAACACTTGCTAAGCATTTGTCCCATTTCAAGTTGATATGAGTCCTAACCCACATAATACTCACAAACCACCGACCTGAATTACATGGAGTCCCGATATAGACAGCCCTCGTTGGTATTGTTTAACTCCACCTTTTATGAGCTGTGTAGTTTTTTTTAAGATCAAAGAGCCACAGTTCCCGGTATCATATAACAAACAGGTTTATTGTCTTTAGAGTACTGCACCATAATACTTCTGTGTCTCAAATCTTCAGACTGGAACTGCCGTGAGCTCAGATCAAGTTAAATTGTTATGTAATACCAGAATCATAAACACTAGATACTATACTGCAGTTTCACCGTCTTTACCAGTGATGAGCAGTGGGCGGTCACATCAGGCCTCCTTAAATCCATCCCCCAAATGAGTTTGTTGTCAATATTTGCAGTAATATAGCAATAATAACCAGGTTTCTTTTTACTATCAATATGGTTTAAATGGTGATGTAATAGGTACAAGGCTCAGTCAGGTACCATCTGCATCACCAAAGTACTGATAATCACAGTGAAGAATGCCCTGTTGGGTATTATGGCTTTTATACAACAGTTACTGATGCATACGTTTTGTCTGAAACATTTTTTACAAAGTGGTGTACATACATAAAAACATATGTACAAAATGTGAAGAAGCAAGTAAGCTCGCTAACTAGCTTCCTGATTACTAGAAAAGTCTACATAGCCATTTTTCCATTCCGTTTTTGATAACACACGGATAGCAAGGCATTTGGTTGAAAAGGTATTCTGGCACAATTTCACCCACTCACAAGGTGCATGGAATGCACAGGTAACATTGGGAAAGAGGAAATTCACTTTGCAGTACTGAGAACAAAGATTTATTATTAAAACCAAAACGGTTTTATTATTAGAATGACTCGTGACCTTGTGGAACTCGTCTTTGTAAAACACCCGCCTTGTGAAACACCTATTGTATAATCTGCTACAAGGCCTAAACTGTCATTTCAGGGCTCTGATTAACCGCCAATGAAAATGTAGGCTATTTTGGATCATTAGAATAACAAACTTCTTAACTTCCTTTTAAATTTTGTCTATGTCACTGGCTGATGAAAACACAGATGACTGAAAATCTTGGAAATGACCTTTTCCCCATCTTGCCAAACCTCTCTAAGCCTGTTTCAACTAAGCCATGTGTTTTGGGGAATGTCACAGACAAATAATTCCAACAGCGGGACACTTCTGGTGCTTAAAAGAAGCTAGAAGAGGTCGGTGTTGTTAGGGAGATGTTTTGGGAGAAAAACAATCTGTGAAGATGATTTCACCAATTTAAAGATTTTTTTTCTCTTTTCTGTTTGATTACATATTTATTCAATCATTTCTACCACTGAAGTTGCCTATCCATGTTGCATGTTAAATCAATTTTGTACTGCATGATTTGTAAAGGGAAACATCTTTATTGACTTTATTGAGTGACTTATGCGTTTCCTGAATGTCTCCAGGCTCACCCCAAAGAACGTCCACCAGAGGCCTACAGTGGCCCTGCTGTGTGGGCCCCACGTCCAGGGGGCCCAGGGCATCAGCTGTGGCCGACACTTGGCCAACCATGAGGTGGAGGTCATCCTGTTCCTGCCAAACTTAGTCAAGATGCAGGAGTCCGTCACCAACGAGCTCAACCTCTACAACAAGACCAACGGCAAGCAGGTGGCCAATGTCAAAGGTATTGTTCTGTAAAACTAATCCTGATCGGACAGGGCTTAAACTCACTAACTATCTAGGGGCACAGGAATATTTTACACCTCTTGTCTTGGCAATGTGAACTGCATTCTTTATTAATGGCTGCTTACAATATTGGTGATCTAGGAGTTGAAGCTTATTCTACTGTTGCACCCATTGTAAGTCACTCTGGATAAGTGTAAAATGTAATGAAATATATAAAGGGCCTAGCTAGGTGTGTGGGCTGATCTCTGTCCTAACTGCTGTTGATGTTGTGTAAACATGATACAGAGATGGAGTATCAGTGCAAAGATAAATCTCTGTCATCCCACACTAAAACAATGTTGCCCTCTAGTGGAGTTGCACCATGTAAAATCAGCGCCGTATCCGAAAGCGCAAGCTGTCCAATATTTAGGAAGCACTCTACAAGCTCAGAACATTTAGATTTTTAATCCGTGGATTGGTTTTGGGTTCGTAGGTCTGAAAAGTCTGGAATCAGAGGGAGAAATTACGGCATGTATTTTTTTCTTGTTGCACTTGTTTTCCCTGCACACACTAGTGGTCAGGATGGCCGAGTGGTCTAAGGCGCCATGGTTTCTGTCTTTGAATGGAGGCATGGGTTTCTTTATTCCGTCTGCATTCTATTTAGTGGGTTTTATTTAGGAATGAGGTTGTGTCTTTACTCCTGCTGCATAAAATTTAGTAGGTAGTACGTACTAAATGTTTTCAGATGTAGCCTGTGTTCTTTATTTAACGTCTCCCAGTCCCTTGTGGTCCTGTACAGCTTAATGGGTAGAGCATAGCACCAACACCACGAGGGTCTGAGGTTCTGTTCCCACCAGAAACAATTGTACTAAAAATGTATTCAACTTTGGATCAATGCGTTCCACCAATTGTATGCTCTTCTTTTCTGCTGCTCTTCCTGTGGCCCAGACCTGCCTGCGAGCCCCGTCGACCTGGTTATCAACTGCTTGGACTGCCATGAGAACCCACTGCTGAGGGAGCAGTCCTGGTACCAGTTAGCTGCCGAGTGGGCCAACCAGAACCGGGCCCCAGCTCTCAGCATCGACCCTCCAGTCAGTGGGCAACACCAGGCCGTCGAGGCAAAGTGGACTCTCTCTTTAGGCCTGCCCCTGCCTCTTGCTGAGAGCGAGGGCAGGGTCTACCTCTGTGACATTGGCATTCCTAAACTGGTGTTTCAGGAAGTTGGAATCGACTATCACTCGCCCTTTGGATGCAAATTTGTCATCCCTCTGCACTCGGCATAACAGGGAACCCACTGGCTCCACGGCCCCAAAACAGGGGCCCATTTGGGACTGCACTTAATTGAGTACAAAGGGACAATAGGAGGGAACGTTATGTTTCCTCAGAGAGAGTATCAGGCGCCATTGTGTGAGTGGCAGTAGTTCAAGAGCAACAACACAGCCAAAACAACATCCAGTCAAAACATGCACACAACTATTGGACAAGTTGGGGGGCATCGTCTGAAACACTGAATTGTGCGGTGTAGGTTTTTCCTCTTTCCCATTGGAAACTACCTGGGGTTGGGGGCGCCTGTATGTGTTGCATGCGGCACCTCTTGTTTTTGAAAGGGAAAGGTTTCCTGTTCTTTTGGGTGTTTTGATAAGAGCTCTGTGTTGCCCTCTCTCTCCCGACGTGAATATGTTTACAAAATGCTGACCACTGTGAGTCTCTATCTATGACCTCTGACCCTGTGACGAGTCAGAGGGCCAGAGACACAGTTCCTGTTTCCTCCTTTAGATTGCGTGTGGAGACCGGTCCTGACCCAGTGACCCTGAGCACAGCTCAGCCTAAAGCTGAATGCCAACCTAAATCTGCCCCACTGTGGATTTCCATGTCTAGTGTCTTTCAATTTAATCCCAAAGGGGTGCCTTTTGGCTAGTAATGATTGTAGCAATTTTCAGTGAAAAAGTTACATTATCACAAAAAAAAATTCAAAAAATTCTTTTTGAATTACACCTCAGGAAAAATGTGTGAATATGTCTGTTAAAAACAAAAAATGGAAAAAGGTTGTGTTACATTTGTCTGATTTATACCCTTTTTCCGCACTATTGGGCGGCTTGAATTTCAAAACTGCTGACAGTGAAACTGAAAACTGGTAGCAGACACCTATTTTTCCATAGCTCCTCTGGAAGGCCTACGGATTATGCAGCATTTTGAAGCACAAATTGTACTGGTACATGCTCCATCTCCAGTGGCTTTACTTTAGCTTCAGTGCTAGATTGATGTTGTTAAAACTAATAATTAAACCTAATTCATTTCAACATAGATTAGATTCAGTCGCTCTCTCTGAAATAACCACTGAATTCCCTTGCCTTTGGCCAGCATAGCAGACCTGTAACATGAAAACCTAACAGCAACACGTCCAATTTTCAGGAACCAAGTAAGACCGCTTAATCTTTAGATTGGCAACTACACATTTATTGAAATTGTTGGGTTGTGAAGCCCAAAGGTCATAAAGGTTTTTTTTGTTTTTTTTTACTAATGTCGATACAGCTTAGCAATTCCTCTGTAGAATTTCTGAGAGCTACTCTACACGGCTGTGTTGTACTGACCTTTTTAGACTTGTCTCCACACTCCTTACTTTATCCCAAGGATAACTCAAGGTGTTGCAGTACAGGAAATCACTAGCAATTGTCTCCTTGTATTTTCTCATTGATCACACTTAACCCTCTACTTATTGGCCAAGGTTGTATTGGTCTCTCATGATGCTGCATAATACCCTATGACAAAACTTCTGACTTCATATTTGTATGTTGTGTTACCATTTAATGCATTATTGCTGTCATTAGTGTGTGCTGTGCCTTAATTGAATCATGTTTAAGGACATGCACCTCAAACTTGTCTACAAAACCAAAACTGTCTATATCCTAATTACTCAGTGGGCATCTGTTGCAGTGCAAACTACACCTTTCATGTATAACACTGCACAATAGATGCATGGTTTCTAGATTCAATTTGAAGCACTGTACATTTGCACTAGAGGTTTGCTCATGGGGAAATTAGTTGTCCACTAGGTGGTACTGCGGGGTGTCTCACTCTACTAGGCATGTGGATGTACATAATATGGGAGTGGTGCAAAACATTTTCATCATCTGTAAAGTTACTGGGAAAGAATCAGTGATTGTTTTGATTGAACTAAACGTGTATATCCCATATTATTCCATTGCTTGTCTGCATTTGTTTTACCAGCTAGTTTCTGTTAATATGTGGTTATTAAAAACACAGCACTAAATTGTTGTCAGCATAATGCAGAATTGACCATAGTCATTTTCAGCAGTAGATTGTCTGTTTATAAGCGTGTCTGGTCATTAAGCCAATAAACTAAAACAATATTGGCTACGCTTCTGATGAACCCACGTGGGTGGAGGCCAGAGACTTTCTCAGGGTTGAACCTGTTAGTAGTTATGTCATGCAGCTATGGAAAGGTTACCTGGTGATTGTATGTTTACAGTTTATTACAGCACTACAAATCCAAGCAGGTCTAGAAGCTATGTTCTCAATTTAAAAATATTAAAACACTTTCAAGAGTATGTGTTGCTTGTTCTTTCTTCATTTCATCTCAATGAATTTCTTTTACCATAGGGTTATAGGTAAAATCAGAAATATTTAATTGGCCAAGTACAATAAATGTACAGAAATTTGTCAGTTTACAACTAACTACTTACATACTGACATGACCAAGTGTGTTATTATATACTGTGCTACCTTTTTAGTTGTCAGTATGTCTATCGATGCCATTGAGACAAATTCTTGTACATTTATTGCAAAAGTACATGAATTTTCTTGGTTGCAAAGAGTGGTTTCCAATGGCCACGAGAGACACCTCATAGTAGAACAAGACACATCTGAAGAGAGAATTTCCCTAGGGGGGGGGATCAGTATCATCAAGTATCACATTATAAAAATGCTGTAATATGACAGATGTTAAATGTTTATTGCAATACATCTCTTCACTAACAGTTTTCCCTACAATTGACAACCTCTTGTTGCTTGTTATAAAACCATTAACTCCAGTATTTGGTTGTGATTGGCTGTGTCACGTGTGAAGCCGTTGTAAAATACCACTTTTAACTACTGTTCAAGAATGTTCTTTTTTATTTAATACAACAGCATTTTACCATCTTTTTATGAAAGCAAGAATGTGGCCATTTTGTGCTCAGAGCCTGTCATAAGTAAGAATAATGCAAATAAAGGGTGCAAAATGTAACGTCACTGAAAATTGCAACCAATAGAACATACTGACATTTTTTATTCATTACTATTATTATTATTGTTATTTCAACATTTAATATGCAATGCATATTTATTCATATAATTTAATGTAATAATAATCTTCTTCATTATCACCATCATCATAATATAGACAGACAGACAGGTGTGCATCATAAAAATAGCTGAATGGATGCCTAGCTCAGTAACAAGTTGCCCCATCAGTTGACAGTCTTACCTGTTGGCCACAGGGTTGCGCTCACAGCCCGCGCGCCCCTCGGCTGTGCTGTCCATCTGCGCATGCGTGTTCCGTTGACTGAGCGGAGACCATTTCCTCCAACAGCAGGCCTTGGAGAGCTTCAACACACACAGACACGCATTAGACCCACACACGACAGAGCACGGCCAACCATCTAACTAAAGCCTCGTTTGGGATTGTCTAATCTTAACGACATACCACCCTGGATGCCCCCCAACCACAGGAGTCGTCCTAATGGGTCTGCGTCGCTAATTTGCAACAACATCCCGTCGACACTAAAGTGGTATCTTTTACGGTGAGTTGCCCACAGCGCGCAGTCAGTGTTTTGTCTCGTTGTGCTGCTGCAACGTTTCAGTTAAAGCTTCAGTATAGTGCTCAGGGAAATGTCATAATTGGGCTGTTTCTTCTGTCGTTTGTTTGGGTCTATTCACATACTCGCACGAGTTTACTAGGTTGAGTTATTACACACTGTTTTCAAGGTGCGGAGCTAAACCTGTCCAATGGGAGCGTTAGCGTTAGCTGCTAGTTAACGTACATTGTAACGTCCGGGGGTCCATTATCGGACATAAATTTGCTAGCTCTGGAGAGATTCCAGCCTTCCCGTCTACTTTCCAATAGACCCGTCAGTATAGACACTGGTTACCTAGGCCAAGACACCTCTAAAACGATCATTATTATTACCGATGCGGTGCTTAAAATCTTCGAGTCGAACCTAAGTTCCATTATCGGACCTGCAGCCTAGCCCAGTCGCTGCTAACACTTAATGTTAGTTTTTGTTGTGGCATTTTCCTTAGAATTACTTCCTCCTTTCCTCCACGACAATTTGGTGACAAGATGTGGACCTGGGCGAGAGCATTGTCCACCGATACAAGGCTTAGGAGCTGGAGAAACCCAAGGAACCGTCCAGCGCTAGTTTAAGCGGATGCGCCTGTTTGATTTGGGAAGGCAGAGATTAAATTAATTTTGTAGTCAGAAAGATGGGTGTATCGTCACAAGAATTGGCACGTCAATTGATAAACCTGTGTAAATACCGTGGTCTGACTGATTGTGGGGGCTTTCGTCCAGATTTTTGTCCAGTCAGACGGGGACTTGTCCGATAATGGACGCATGTATTTTAGCCACCTCTGCATTCTACTGGAACAAAGCTGGAGCCAAGCTTCAGCCTATTACATTGATGAAACATTGGTATGAAATTTGCCGCTGTTATTGTTTTGATACAATATTCCTGATATAATAAAATAGATTGATTTCCGTCTTTGTTCTAGTTGGGCGCATTCCACTGCTTATAATTGTGCAGAACAAAACGTGCTGTAACGTTACATTATTTGTCCTGCAATTAATGTCAGCAGATAATTGAGATAATATCATAATGATAGGGTGACACTATTTATCCTTATAGGGATATTTTCTCCCTCCACAGTGAAGACAGGGTCAGCTACAGAACAGCAACCCTGGAGCAAGAAGGGGTTTAGTGTCTTGCTCATGGACACTTCAGCAGGGTGGATGTTTGCTGACACAGGGCTGGTCCAGTTGAGGGACGTGCAGATCACTAACATTAGGTGTGAACCTGCTGATTGTCATTAGTTTTTCATGAGCCAGACCAGCATGATGCCTGCCAATCCTCCAGCCTTGGCCTTAGTTTGTTACCGCCATGCTCAACACTTGAAGGTAATTGTCTGACAAAAATGTTGAGATGTACATACCTTAGCATGCTGTGACATGACTGTCAGAAACAATGTAGTGTCCTCAGTGTATTGTCAATTTACATAGTTTTCCCATTTAGGTGAGGAATGCCCTGCCCTGTACATGTCTAATCACTTTCATTCTTGCTTCTGATTCATTTTCAAGGAACGGCTCTTCTGATTAGCTTATTATCTCAGTGTCTGTTCTTGTTATCTGAGATGATATAGTAGCCAAGATCTTAAATATAATGCATCCAGAGCCTGTTAACCTTTTTTAATGGATTCTTTCTGTACTAGTTTTCAGGCTGTCAGATGATTAGGCTACTGTCTGCTTATCAGTTGGATAGAGATGTTGACAGAGGACTATCTGATAGGTACTTATTTATTACATTAAGCAATTTGCTTATCAACCAAATTTTGTTTCTGTATTGTTTTCATAATGTAATGGGGCTGAAATCCAAATACAACACATTTAAAGCATGCCAATGAAGGGTTTCCTTCTAAAACACTGCATAAAAAAAAAACTATGAGAGCAAAGCAAAAAAAAACCTGGAGTGCACCAGGCAATACTTAAAAGCACTAGTCTATCCTTGAAAACAAAGGTCTTAAGATGAGTGCTAACTTGAAATGTTCTAAGAGTTGGCATCATTGTCTTTTCCAATGAAAAGAGATACCAACTCTTAATTGTCTTGCTGATTCTAGTGAGTGCAGAGAGGTAATGAAACAGCATGATAGCTTTGGGGTTTCCATTAGAGAAATCTGTTACCAAGAAGGGAGCGGGGCATTTGGCATTGGCATCCATTATCCCCAGAGGAATTTGGTAAACCAGAGTGCACCATGTTTGAGGTCCGTATGTTGTGTCTGTCAGGGCTAACCTGCTGCTGCTATGTTAGGATGTCCGACATGATGCCTCTGGGTTGTAAGCTGAGTGTAGCCACAATTCATGCCTTTCTCTCTTAACGTAGGATTTTACATCATTCTGCACCCCGAAATTTGGCAGCTTAATGTTGACTTGCTCTAATGCAAACACGTACACGTCGTAAAACAAAACTTTACTTTTTCTGAATCCTTGGGATCCACTCCTACACAAAGCAGGACTTTTCGGCATGCAGCTTGACTTGGCATTCTCCTTCATAAAGGGAGCAAGGGAACAGCATGACTCAGCCCTTGACTGAGTGGTGAGACAGCACGGGTCTCCCTCTCGATCGGTGAAGGCAGACCCATCTGGTGAGGTGGCAGGAGAATCACACATGAAAACATCGACCACACCAAGTCACTTCCCCTCCCTATCTTCTCTTTGTCAATAGCTCTCTCCCCATTGCATTGATTCACTGATGGCTAGATTGGAATAGTCTCCTCGTGGTGCAGTTTGAAGAGGACTAGAGGTGACAGGACAGGCCTAGAGGCCTAGCTGGATGTCGGCTTTCTTCCTCTTCGTGATGAGTTTAGAGGAAAAAAATCAGCCTGGTCTGAGGAACTGGGCTGTATTACTGTCTTACGTTAAGCTCTGAGCTCGGCTTACGCGCTCAGCAGGGAAGTAATGGCTCCTCTGTCTGTACACTGACCATCTCATTGCACTTTTGAAGCCTGTCCAAGGCCCTGCTGACCTCAACACAATAACAGCGTTTAGTCCTTTTTCCCCTCCCAGCCTCTTCTCTCCTCTGTCCACTGTTCTTTTCATCAGAACCACTCTAATCACCTAGTACAAACACTGTAGAGCAATTTGGTGACTTTGGAGCAGAGACATGTTGACAACTTGCAGAATTTAACAGTATATACTGACCAACATAGGCAACAGGACCTCACAGACGGTGCAAGACACACCATGCACAGTAGACTGTACATATCACTCTACATAGAGGCATTTAACATAGTTTACTACTCCATGGCTGTCTGCATTTGAGCAGCCTGACATGCAGTATATTTGTAGCTGTAGGAGGATGTACAGTAGGTGACCAACAGGGCATTGGTTACATGTATGACAAGGACATTATACTGAGTAGACCGTGACTGCATGAACTAAATGATGTGTGTTGCTACATTCCTGAGGCTGAGAAGCGTTATTGTGCACATTCTGAGCTACGCAGGCTTTTGCAGACATTGGAAGTGGTGCAAGATGCAAAGTGGCCAGCAGTGCATTGGTCTGTTAATTTAGAAAGAGCGACAGAAAATGAAACTGGTATCAGATCTGCACTGCACCTGCACTGGTTCCTCTTTTTTTTTTAAACTGACGTTGAGCTACAGTAGTAGCCATTGTAGAAGTCCCCCTTCATGCATGATGCATCAGTACTGCTGACACTTCTTCCTGTAGTGTTACGCAGTGAAACTAGTTAGTATCTTGTAAGACAAAACACAAATGTCTCACAGCTGACTAGTGACAGGCCAGTAGTTCATCAAGTACAATGGAAAAATGGGACTTCTAACTGGCTAGCTTCATTTGAGGCTCTCACTCTTTTATAACCTAATGACACTACCATAAGCTAATTTGCTACCGCAGTGTTAGCTATTATACTGCAATCTGATAATCACTGGTTTTATGAAGCAAAAATCACAAACGGCTTAGTAACAAATGGGGTGTCTCCTCACCATATTGTGTGGGCTACGTTTCAGTCTTTGCCTGTTTAATCTGTAGAGCACTTCTAGTGCGTCTTGAGTGATGACCATCTCTATGCGATGCATCTTAGATGCAATGCATTATGGGTAATTTATTCCACTAATGCTCTTTCAGTGCTTTGTTTTTTGAATACTACATTGACCACAAGCGCCAGCTTTCAACGCCTGTTTAGTGCATCATGGCACCAGTAATTAATATAAAATGAAAATTTATTTGGAGAGCTTGTTTATTTACCTGGGCAGGCTGCCCCAATATAATCAGTATATGCAAAACAATGGAGAACAAGGTTGTCTGCCCTGTTTTTTCCCCACTGTCTCTCTCTCCTGTCGTCTCCTCTGTCTCTGTTCAGCTGCTGCCACCCCCTCCCAGCCACCATGCTGCCCAGTAGAATAGCAGCATTGTGGCTGCCGTCTTGGGCGCAAACACAGTGAGGCCTCTCCATCTGAGCAGCGGATGGACAGGCGGGCTGCTCCTTGAAGGCCATGGATCCCCTATTACTGCGCCTGCTGGCCAGCTCCACAGTGGAGGGCCATGGGTAGAGCTGCAGGCCCAACACCTGACTAGTCTCTCACTACGCCCACCACTTCCTACTGGGACCATTTCACACCTGTATAATAAGACTTAGCCCTCCAGAAATAACATTCAGCTAGCTTAGTGAATACCAAGTAAGGCGGTAGCGAATACACATAAAAAGTCCCAACCAGGGGCCAAATGCATCAATGATACATACACACAAAAAGTGTGTGTACGCCACTTTCCGCACAGGATTCGGAATTTACAAAAATCACAGCTCTGCCTGGGTCCTCCAGTGGGGTCCCCTCCTCCTCCACTGGGGTCCCCTCTCCTCCTCAAACCAAGCTAATTAGGGGTGTGTTAGAATCCATTTATGGTAAATTGTAGGCATGGCCATAAGGCTTGTGCATGTGTGCACAATTTCAGGATGATTGAGATTCATCAGGAAAAACCACACACAGAGTTTTATAAATCTGACGAAATGTTTCCTATTTTGTGTGTACACAGATTTCTACTCTTAAATATACACAGTTTTCATGCATCTGGCCCCTGGTGGATAATGCAAAAGGTATGACTTTGAAAACTAACTTGAATCGCTGCAATACACCTAGTATGCATGCATTGCGCCACGCTCTGATTCATCAAATAACAACATGACTGCAAATTTAAGTTAGTTAAACTTACCTCTAAATAACTGTGGTAGCTTGCTTGCTCTGTTTAGGAGGCCAAAGTATGGTAAAAGGAGCTGGCTAACTCGACAGGTCAGGTGACAGCCAGAGGATCCCAATCAGATCCAGTAATGTGCAACTAAAAGCGTTTTATCATTCATGTAAGGATTTTCTACCCGAGGTGACAATTTAGAAATAACGCTGTGAAGAATTCCTCGCCTACTAGACATAAATCAAATCGCCAAGCCATCATCTTACATATGGCTTGTGGGCCCCTCTTCATCCTCCACTAACCAGTGTGTTTATAAGTCAGCCCTGCCTCTAAACCCATGAGAGCTCCCCCATGGTGCAAACCAGCAGGCGGCTACCATTAATTATTTATATGACGAGTCGGCTGGACAACATCAGTCGGGTTTTGTGATTTGACTTAATGAGCAGAAGATAAATTTCAGCCGATGGAAACCGAAGGTCACTTCCTCCTTTCAATGGAGCGATGCAGAAGAGCTGAGGAGCGTCTGTCTTGCTGGCCTAACAGGGAATGAGGCCGGTCCTTGTTTTGGCATGACTGGACACCCAAGAGTAACTAGTTTGGTTCACATAAGGGACACAAGGGACCTATGTCACACAGACACACACTCGACGGGACACAGAAACACAGACCTATACCAGGGTATCTGCAGGTCTTAAAATAAATGATGTAAATTTAAGGCCTTTTAAAGTATAAACATCGCTTAAATACAGTCCATAGTCTTCTTTTTTCGCCAGGTAGTGACATGTTTCTTTGTTATGCCTGTCCACTCTACATAACAGGGTTAGTAGTACAAGAGGCCTCGTATCTGATTTACTAAACATAGACTTTATGTCCCTTAACCATTAATTACCTGTTCACTTTTCTTATCCTGCACTTTTATAGTTTCAGAACTTTCATAAGCTATGTGCAATTGGAAATAGCCAGGTTAAAATTGGTCTTAAATTCAAGGTAGCATTAAAAAATCTTCAATTTGGATTTCTGAAACCTGCTGATACCCTGCATATGAAGACACACACAAAGACAGACGCAGATATGCATAAAGACACAAACATACATGCTCTCAGATGCACACACCAACTCTCACTGATAGACTCTGGACGTGGGATCACCAGCCAATCAGGAAGTGGATTGGACATTAGACCCATGCCAATGTGTCCTGTGGGGCTTCCTCTGCGTTCCTCTGCTCTGTAATCACTCTGCCATCCTCACACAGAGCACCTGTGTCCTGGTTAGCTGCAGCCATTTGTATTGAGGCCAGTACAGGGAAGTAACGCAGTCAATATCATGTTGTTGATGATGGTTTTCTCCAGCTAGGGGGTACAACTGTGTTGTTGTGACTGAGTCACTGATGATGATGATCATGACCATAAATCCCATCTCAGCAGGAAAGCTCCATCGCTTCCTATTTTATCCAATGTTTGATGCACTTCAGGGCAACTTGTGCAATCGAGTCATTGGACGAACATCAAAGATAGATACTTCTGCTTCAATGATGTAGCAGACACTTTGAAAAAGTGAAGTGATCTGAATTCCGTCTATTGTAGGACAGGGATTTCTTTGACAGGGCGTTTTTACTTGAGTGTTTTGATGTTAATACCACGGAAGCCCCAAGAGGCTATCGCTTTTATAAAAGGGACATTTCTCTCAAGTGATCCATGGAGAGATTAAGTCAGAAGATTTGTTCAGTGTACAAATGCCTGCCACTAATGGAGTCTGGGCCTGTGTCTGATACAACAGCATCTAAGACCCCTATAGATAAGTCTTTACCTGGCTCTATCGTACATGTATGTTCTAGGAACACAAGAATAACAATCTGTTGTCAGGGCATTGTGGCTCTGACCCTTTCACTGCGTAGACGTAGCCCTAGTCCTTCAGCCAAACGTCTCCGCCTGCTAGCCCTGCTCAACATGTGGGTGTTGCTGGTGCTCTCTGTAACTGCAGTCCATCACAGCCACAGCTGCTTCATCATACTCGGGCTATAATTG
>OOFE01010670.1:4775-15233 GCA_900323365.1 Monocentris japonica | reverse complement strand
ACACTTGTGCTGAGCAGTCAGATCATCTGCTTCTCCTGCTGCTGTCTATGCCTCTGGGTAGTCCGTGGGGTCAGCGCTGGAGGAAAATAAAGTCAGTCGTCTCACATTTCTGCTCCTTCTTGAGCCTCCTGGGAATGTAAGAATGTACCAGCCATTTTGAATACGCCGTCCCCTCCCAAGATATTTGTTCATTTGTTTCTACCAGTAACCTCATTGTGTCAAATTGGGGTCGAGTTTGGATAGATGTTCAGAGTGTAGATTGTTGTTGTGGTTGTGTTTGCCAAAAATGCGCCCTGTGTTTAGCTTTAGTCAGGCAACTAATTCAAATGGACATTCATATAAGCCTGTATAGTGTAATTGGCATAGGAGGTGCTTTATGATGTTATTGCAGTAATAGGTTACCATTCTGTTTATATCCTCCATGTTGCTCCATGAAGGTTCCTTGAACCTTCTCAGATGTGTATAGCAATATCGCTTTAAGCCTTGAGATGGGACCCTGGCCTGTTCCTGGTGGGTCCCTCACATGGCTAAACTCCTAATATAATACTTCACCAGTGTCACTGAAAAACATTCCTCTGAATTAATCCTACTTGGCCAGAATAATGATTCTTATTCTGGTATGGTTTTAAGAGGCTGGGTCCCAGAGTGACACTAAATTTGCTGTTTGTATAACAGGCTTAAGAACTTCTGGCGTTAAGGATAACTGTAGAACAGCATGTATACATGTAGAATGATGTATGTGTGGCTGGCTGTCCATAGTATGCTTGCACTGTCCCTTTGTACTGTGAAACTAAAGTTGTCAAACCAAGACAAATTCCTGTACGTCTGTTTGGCCCTGAAGTTCAGTGAGTTCTTGATTCCAATATGTTTTAAAGAGCCTGAGTAACATTACATTCATTCAATTTGGGCTTAGGTCTGAAAATGTTTAAGAATCCCTAGTGTACAGCTGCCTAGCCCTGCCTACCACACCCTGTTACTGGAGCTCATATGTCCTGACTGGCAGTCTCAACTAGTGTTGCACTGAGTACTGAGAAAATACCTGGATACCTGATTTAAGAAACGGTACTGGATCTGAGTTTCTCCAGAACCGGTATTAGTGTTACATCTAATATTAGTGGCACTTGTGGTTTCAGGTGCCACTTTTCAAAAGTACAACCAGAACTACTTTTGACAGGAAAAAACTAAAGCAAAGTTAACTATAATCAATAATTTGAATTGTTATTTCATGCCTCTTTTTAGGTTGTTTTATTGTTTCAGGTTATTTTTTGTGCTGTGTTTTGTTTTAGAATCACAATTGTGATCCTTGGGTTAGTATCACTACCGAAACCAATGTTTTGGTATTGTGGCAACTCTGTTACCAACAGTCCCACAGTACTGTATGGATAAAAGTCCACCAAATAGCATGTTACCGATGATATTATCTACCCCCAACCCAGAATTGGTCTTTGAACATTTAACCCGGAGTTATCTGCAAACAGCACACAGGTGCCTCACGGTGATATCATCCTTGATATTAAAATACTATGGCTTCTTTATGTAGACTTCCCTACAGTGCCATACCCCTGTCCCTGGGCTGTGAGAGTGAGCAGGGTTATCGCTTCATGCAGTGTGTGAGGCTTTTGTGCATTTACTGAAAAAAATCCCTGAGCCCTGCTCTCTGCGGGCAACATTTGCAGTTGCTGCCTCTGCAAACATTGGCTCTGCATTTGCAGAAATTCTCTGTGAAGCCTTCTCTGTGTCGCGCTGTCCAGCTATCAGGGTTTCTTCTCTCTCTCACTGTCCCCCATAGGAGAAAAAGACTCTTGGACGTGTTGCACAAATGCAGTTTTTCAGCCTACACATCAGCCTCTCTGTATAGGACACACACACAAACACACACACATTTCAGTCTGTTAATTCACTGCTACAGTACAGTCAAAAGGATCGTCCCCATTGCCGCTCTGTTTTTTTGCTCCTTTTTTTGTCTACACCTTTCACTGTGTTCACGCTGTCGCTACCTCACTTTTTCAGCTGGTTTTGTGTTTCATTGTGTAATGTTTGTCTCCCTGTCTGAGAGTGGAGATTGGTTGGCAGCTTGTGTTGGCGGGCAGTGTATGTGGGATAACAAAATTGTTTTCTATTTTAGTCAAGAGAGGGTTTCAGTCAAACGGATGGGGAATCTGTCTTGGTGATGTGCTCCTTGCAGCAGATGCAAAGTCGCTGATAAGAGGTCTGTTTGTGTGTGTGCAGGTGCATGCATGATTGTGTGATGTGATTTAATGTGGGTTAAAACTAGGGCATATGTATGGAGATAGTGAGAAGACACACCCCGGTGTTTCTCTCCCTCTCACACACACGCACGCATAGGCAATCACGCATCAAGCTCTCAGACGATCACCTACCCGCACCCAGTACACACACTGTAAATCGTACCACCAAAGCAACAGTGTAGTGGTTTTCATCTGGCAGGTGGTTTTCTTTCAGTTAATCAGACTAAGTTGGAGTTCACAAGCCATTCTTCTCCTAGCCTATGAAAAGAAGCTAATGGCCTATTCAACACTGTCGTTGACTCGTCTCTAGGGTAGCACTATCAAGGCTAAAATGAAACTCCTGATGATTTTACTAGATGTTGTGATGGTTATTCTCAATTTTTACTCATTTTACTAATTTGGGGAGCCAAATTATTTTGCTGCACTTTCTGGCGATCGGTCATTCCTGGCGTTTTTGTCCCAGGAATCACTTGTGAATCAAACAGTGTGTCCACTCCCGGGAGGTCTTTTCCCTTGGATTTTCTGTTGAAGTTTGAGATTCTGTAGGTGGAGGATTTCTTGGGAAAGACCTACCTGAAAATGGGTGTTGTCACTGTAAAAGGCTTAAGATAGTCCACGTATTACCACATACACATGGGACTCTCACTGCGCAATGGTTGCACGCACTAGCTGTTTTATGTACCACTCTTTTCTCATTGTCATATTTAACATGGAAACCATAATGTTGCCAAACAGCAGACCGAGATGACAGAAAGGATTTTGTAATTCTGGCTTCTCTCTTCCCTCGCCATTTTCAAAGACTGACAGGTGTTGCAACAGTTATCGCCCCCCTCGACCTGCTCCATGAAGCGAAATGTTCCGCTGACTTTTGAATTACATTTGAACTATTGACTCGTATTGCCTAAACAAAGTCAAAGTACTTTCCCCACCTAGCCTTGAATCTGAGATAACCCAATCTACAGGGTGTTTGTTGTTATGTGCCTAGTGGAAAATAAGACACAATATATAGCGTACAGTATATGTCACAGTTTTTCAAATAACTACAGTATGATTCGTTATTCGTTTCACAGTGCGTCTCAAACCGAGAGATGTTTTTTTTTTTCGACATATACCGTTCCACCCCAGGCGTTTAGAGCAGCAGATGTAAAAGCTTTCATGAACTGGGTGTAGGATGAATCACTATTGTATTCTATCAGTTGGCGATGGACAGTAGCCAAACAGACATTTATTTATATGAAAATGTGGATTAATACTTTAACCCGTCCAAAACCCAGCATCCCTTTTAAGAGCAGAATAATCTTGTCTCCTGTCTGAGTGTGTGTGCCATACATACACATAATTTCACTTCCTGTGTGTGCGGGTCTGTGCATGCTTATGTGCCGGCACCCCACAGCGGATGGTGTGTGCTAATGGTAGTTTGTGGTTGTGAATTAATAATTCAGATCTCCGGCGTAGCTGGGTGGAGCCTCCATTATTCATGGTTGGCATTGAAAAAATGACTGACTGCTGTTTTTATAAAGGAGCATCAGCTACAGCCGTCTGCTCAGGAGCCGGACAGTCCTCAACCCCTTCACCTCTCTCGCTATCCTCAGTCCGCTATCCTCCGCCTCCATGCCCTTGTCCTCCTCATCTTTGTCCTTGCTGTCTTAGTTCGCCTCTCCCTCTGTCTCTCTGTCTCTCTCTCTCTCTCTCTCTCTCTCTCTCTCTCTCTCTCTCTCTCGCTTGCTGTCTCTTATCCCTCTCTTGTTGTGTCTTTCTCCCTATGTCTGTCTCTATCTTTCTCTTTCTGTTGCTCTGTCTCTCCCTTTGTCTCCGTCTATCTGTCACTCTTTCTATCCATATGTCTATGTGTCTCTCTTTCTAAGGCTATGTCTGTCTCTCTTGCTCTCTCTTTCTGTGTCTCCATCTCCACGTACCGCTCTGTATGTCTGTCGTCCCCCACCCCCACATATTCCATGTCTCACGGTCTCTCTCTTTTTCAGTCTCTCTATAGGACTTGCTGTCTCTCTCCCTCTCTCCCTGTTTTTTTTTTCTCCATGGTGTCAGTGCTGCTGCCGCTGAATGATTCTTTTTATTAGAGTCAGAGCTCCAGTCACCGCTAATGCTGCTGCCATATTGTACCAGCGCCTTCCTGTGGCTGCTGCTAATGACATTCTTTGTCTCTCTATCCTCGTGCTTCGCCTCCTCCTCTGGTCTGAATGGAGGAGTTGTCATGTGTTGCTGCTGATGGAGGAGAAGTCACAATGAAACGCACACTGTGTGTGTGTGCGCGCATGTGTGTGAGACGGCATACATTAGGCTGAGGGATGAAGCCTTCGTGCGTGTATGTTTGTGTGTACAGGTGTGGATGCATGTGCACTAGTGTTCGACAACATACATAGCACAGGCCAGGGATGAAGATTATGTGCGTGTGTGCGTGCCTGCCAAGCAGATGTCTTGTCAAAGGCGAAGACAGCCTCTCAGAATCCCCAGCCCTCCGGCTCCCAGCACGCATCACCTCCGCCTCCCAAACCTCCCATCAGCACTCAGGATGCTTCCCTCTCTTATCTGCCTTCACCTATCACTCTTCTCTCTGGGAAGTCCTCAGTCATTCTGTCCTTCTGCTCCACTCTGCATTTTAACACACAACACATTCACGTGTCTCTATTACTGTACTTGTGAGGACATTCCATTGGCTCGATTCATTTTTTTTAACCCTCACCACTACATGCCTAACTGTGTAAAATGTTTATTCCTCTATTCAGTCTGTTCAAGAATTTGATGATGGACATTTACTGAGGTCGTTCAGTTCAGGCACTAAACTGCTACAAGCTGTGAATAACGAACCTGTTACTACAGCATTGGCTATTATACCCACATCTGATTACCTCAAGTTTTGTGAACAACATACAGGTATTTATAAATGTTACTTCCTCAGCATATTATGGAGGTTACACTTTTGTCTATCTATTTTATATAAATGAATACTGTTCAGTATGTGTCGGCATGGACACAGTCACTGCCAGTTCTCCTTTGAGCCGCACTAACACCATGCACCGCATCATAGGCACTCTGAATTACGGTTGTTGTGGTTCACTAACACGCTTTCAGTGCAGCTTTGTTTTTTTTGGTGATCTGCATCAACAACTTTGCAAGCCAGTTTACACGGGCAGCTTTTAATATACCTAGGTTGGCTGCCCGGATGTAATCAATGAATGGGGAAACCCTGCAAGGATAGTAGTACTAGAACACACGAACACACACACACACACACACACACACAGAGACTCCACAACGCAGCGCTTCCATAATGTATGCAATCATGAAAATGACTGCAGCCTGCCGTTGCCTGCATGGATATTGAGGGGATATAAATAGCCAGGCCTGGATGTGTGCTGAGACTGTGGCACACAGCTCAAACAATGAGCTGTCATCACTATCCATCTCCTTCTCCAGTCCTGCAGTCAGAGAGGGGGATTCTCTCTCTCTTGCTTTCTTTCTTTCTCTTCTCCTGCCTTTGTAATCTGTCAGCATTGGCAAGCCCAAGCATCACTTGTTACATCAGAGAGATGGGCGAGGGGGCTGCCTGTCTACTTACCTGTCTACCTACCTGTCTACCTACCTGTCTACCTACCTGTCTACCTACCTGTCTACCTACCTGTCTGTCTGTGGTGGGAGAGGTTTCTCTGTCACGCTGCTCCATTTCTCATTCAGATAAAAATGGGTGAGAATGGCTCTGTACCAGACTCTCACATGACTTCTCTGCTCTACTCAGTAGCAGGGAGCAGCAGCAGTTTTTTTAGTTTTTTAATCTTTTCCCATTCATTTAAGTGGCAACAATGGTCTTATATTTCATTTTAACTGGCCTAAAAAAGTCTTAAAGTCTCAGATTTGCCATGATGAAACTTGCAAACAGCCTGAAATTGGTACGGCTGATGATGTCATCAGGTCCTCACAACAAAGGCACTGCCAAAGACTCATTTTAATCCAGGAAAAACCCTGCATTTGACTCCCTTTGATATCTAATGAAATATTTAATTTTCCTTATGGGATTGTCAATGCCAACACATCACTGCTTTTTGGTATTCCCGGTCACATCAGATGTAATCTGTGTGAGGGAAATGTCAATCTCTCTCTCACTCCCCCAACGAATACCATTGAGGTACCCCTGCACAAGCCGCTTTATCTCTCCATCCCACCAGTGGATCTGTTGGCTGACAGTAGATGACTGTAGTTGTAGTGGGCAGCTTTTTGACCTTATAAAGGTTAAAAAGAAGCTTCAAAGCAACCTCAACAGAGCAAAAGGGGTAGCTCTGCAGACGCTTTTTTGCTGAAAAGCTACCACTTTCTGTATCCTTTCTCTCTATTGCTGCTGGATCCTCCATCCATCCATCTCTCTGAACCGGAGAGAGGGGGAGAACAGGGAAAATAACAGATGGGTCCAGTCGTTTCTGTGGGACGACGAAAAAGGCGCCGCATCTAAAAACGGCGAAATTGGCTAGAAAGGTTGCATATGGCAGATGGCAGAGCCAGGCACACAGTTTAATGAGCTAGAGGAATGTAGGAATGCCAGTCTCCCTCTCTCTCTCACTTCCTCCCTCCATCTTCTCCTTTATTATTAACCCCATCCTTCTCCCATCTCCCTGCTCTCCTCTCTCAAGGTCCATTGTTAAAGGGTGAAGTTGTGCCAGAATACTTTTTCAACTTTTTCCTCCTGAGGTCTCCGGGAGATCTCTCTCTCAGAGAGAGGAATTGATCTACCTCCGTGCTCAAAGCATCTGAGCTTCCTTATTCCTCAAAAGAGAGACGAATACATGCTTAATCCATGTTTAATAATGCACCTTTGTTGATTTGCTTTGTAAAATGTGAGCCTAATTTAATATATTTGTAAATAGGAATGTAAATCCTTGTTAAAACTAAACTAAAACGGTTCTGCTAAACTTCAAGTATAGTATTGGTTCTCAAATTAGGTACCTTGGTACTTTGTCAGTACTCTGTATAATACTATTAGACTGCCACTCGGGACACATGAGCTCCAGAGTAAAGTAGCATGGTGTGGTAGACGAGGCTACACAGCTGGATATGGGCTACACTAGGAGGCTTAACCTCCAGTCGTCTCTGGAGTCCACTACCACTGCTAACCATACCAGGGATTCTTAAACATTTTCAGCCCTACAACCCAAACTGAAAAGATTAAGTGTCACTCTGGGAGTTCAGGCTCTTAGATGAAATGTCATTTGAGAGTGTCTTCCTTCTGTAGTTTTTCATATTTCTGGTAGAAACATAATGTTGGGGTGGGACATAACATGAGGATGTCATTTAGAAGTGGGCACTGGTCGACCATAAAACTAGATGCTAGCCTGCATTCCTCCTCCAACACCTCCATCACCCCCGTTATTGGACAGAAAGTGGATGTAACCCTCAGAGTGCAGGAAACCAAGGAGGAATATGGTGTTGCCGATCATGTCACTTTAAAAGATGTTTCAGGTTTTATGTGATTGGAGGGTGGAAGAGAAGATTTTTTTTTTTTTTAATTTATTTATGATGTTATTGGTTGGAATTTTACGTACAAATACTGGTACACAATGCAGCAACCACTAAAATGGCTATATGAGACCACCTCATATTTATGGTTGCATTTTGGCTTGGACTGGGCACCTGGCAGGCATTGCGTGGTGTTTTGGCCTTGTAGCTGCTCTGCACGCTGTGTGCCAGAGCCATGTTACTGCTGAAGCATGTGGAGGCCAGGTAGTGGCAGCCTGCTGTGGCCGGGAATGGGTCATCCAGATGAAAAGGACACAAGGACACCGAGGCTTATTAAAGGGCCAGAGAGGCTGCTTCCATCTCAGGGCACATCGTATCTCTCTGCCATTGCACTAATTAGAGCCCACTTCCTGGTTCTTACTGGTGGGGGGTGGGATCACACACATGCACGCACACAGAGGTACATACGCACAGATGCAAACACATGCATATAGAAACACATACACAAAAGATGCAGAGGCACAGACAGACGTGCACAGCTACAAATAATACAAGCAAATACACATACCAATTTTTTTTTATTTGTGTCTGGAGCTTATTCTCTCTCTCTCACACACTCTCACACACACACACACACACACACACACAGAGCGGCAGTGAAAAAGAATATTTTCTCAGTTAAGTCGCGTTCTAACATTTGTAGTCTAATTTTCAATACAGAAAACCGTTTGCAGCACACTCAATGTGATCTGTGCTGCATTATACATCAACAAGCAACCTGATTGGTCAAAGATGTGTCCCCACTGTGCTTATAATTCCCATCAAGCATGGTTTTTCACACTTGATTGTCTGAGATGCCTCCTCTTGTGGTAATCAGGGAACTAGTTAGAGATGCTTCTTGCTTTCCTCTTTTGTTTATTCTTGCGTATGGATACTATTTTGAAGAAAACTTTTCAGACTGTACACATCCAATGGTAACTGTATAAAAGCTGTGATACTCTAGAGGACATGCTTTACTGTGATTATGGGAATGTTTTGCGCTTAGATGGCTTTAATACAATAAATAAAAAAAAAATAGAAAATGTTGATAAAATGTTTTAATATAAGTACAGTATAAGTTCCTATGTCAAATTTAAATAAACTATCATCAACATCGCAATGCCCTCAGACTTCGCCGATGGCTGTCACGCATCGACCATGCTATCGTCCATCGGGCCAGCCCTAGTGACAACCTAGTGACAAGTATCTTTGGAAACCTCATACCTGCTTGTTAATAAGTGGCTCCGGATGAGAGCGTCAGCTAAATGCCTAAAATGTAAATGTAAAGTTGTGATAGAGGTCCTATACAAATTCTGTTTAATGTCAAGCCTCCGTACACACTAAAGTACTAAAAAAATGACCTCACTCATGTTTGCACTTGTATCATTATACAAGTGCAAACATGAGTGAGGTCATCTTTTGCATTTTCCCCAACCAGGGATATCATATTTGGCCAGCCCATACCATGACCGACCTCATATGCCTCATAAGTGTTCATCCTTAGCTGTAACAAACAGCCATGCTGTCAAGAATTTTACATATAGGGAAATACTTTATAGCCAGTAAGTAATCTCTTGTTGACAGTTCCACGCCGTCCGCTCTGCAGAGCCACTAGCCCTGTGAGTGTGTATTTTGTGAGCTGATGCTGTATATTTGCATTCCCAGTAGGTCACATTTCCATATTTTTCCCCCCCTTTTTTTTTGCTGGTAGAACACGCTACAATACCAACTTTGTACTGATCCTGAGTCAGAGCTCAAAAGCCAGATCTGCCCATCGCACCACCACACCTGTGATGATGCCATAGCAGGTGTCAAGTATTAGGAAAAGGAGTTTCAAGGCAGCAAGTCAAAAATGTATACCTATCAATGTCTATATACACTCACAAATGTTGGATATATATTGATTTTTAACACTACAAAAGCCCATGGGCTGATGCCATGGGTTGTTGACATTTTAAAATTAAATTACTCCAGCGCTGTAAATGCAATGGTCTCATACAGTGCTGGAGCAATATTTAGCCTCTAAAGGTCTGCATTTTTTAAATTGTAAAAAAAAAAAAAACAAACAATTTTTAAAATGTTTTTTCTCCCCACAAAATACTCCCATTTGTGCCAGAACAACAGACTACAGAGTGTTGGTACCTTAGAGATGACTATGACTGCGGAGGAAGCTAAATCCTGATCTGATGGAGTCTGATGGGGACACTGACACTGAATTGCATTGGATTTGGATGATGATGAGCCACACAGTCAAGGTAGAACGGACAGGCGATGCAAATCGGTGGACTGCTTTCACATTATATACTAATAGAGGCCGAAGGGACGACTCATACAAAAATGAGAATCACCACTAGAAATGAAAGTTGTCCTTGTCTTTGCAACTTGGACATGTTGTGACACATCACGCTGCCATCAGTCCAGGGAAGAAGCTGCCAGGCTGCCAGGCACATGTAGGAGAAATAACAACTGCTTGAAAACGTGTGTGAGATGTGCTCATAAAAACATCCAAGGCTGTGTAGAAGTGGTACTTTTTCAAAATCCCCCATTATAGTGCAACAACAACGTGGCCAGCAAGCTAGCTATAGAGGTAGTGAGTAAAACACAACGATGGAAAACTTTGAAGAAGAATTGGATCTTGAAATACGGCAGACCTGTTCATTCTGTGGAAAATTTAAAAAAAAAAAAAAAAAAAAACAAGTGTAGAGTG
>OOFE01010668.1:0-10748 GCA_900323365.1 Monocentris japonica | reverse complement strand
GGAATGTGTGTGTGTGTGTGTGTGTGTGTGTGTGTGTGTGTGTGTGTGTGTGTGTGTGTGTGTGTGTAGCATTGGTTGAGTGAGCTGGAGATTCTGGCGATGGTTTTTGCTGCTGCGATCCACGACTTTGAACACACAGGAACCACCAACAACTTCCACATCCAGACCAGGTACGGTGGGGGGCAGGGGGTTGTAAATGCTACGTAATCAAATAGATTAGTTTCTGATCTGTGTGGTTTATTTTACCTCCAGAAGCTCTGGAATCTGATTGGACAGTTTGTTCCACAGTTTGCATCTAAGGACTTGCGTTGTCTAAATGACCCCTGACCGTGATAAAGACTGGCTGTGTATTCCAATTCAGACCCTAAGCAGTAGCTTCCTGCTTAGGGTCCTAGCAGGGTCTGAAAACCTTCTCCTCCATAATCAGAGTGGTTCTAATAAGTAAATTCCTGCTTCCTGCCTCCAGATGCTTGATTCCCAGAGCACTCTGCTGTGCACTGAGAGCTAACTCTGGAACTCCCTGAAAAGTGGTCATGCTCTTAATATAATCTCTGCTAAAATTTCAGGCACAATAGGTGAATAGGTGATTGTCTTTGCACTGACAATTAACAATAGCTGTAACGTTAGCCTGGCAAATGTTACACCTGTGTCTTTAGGCTCCTTTCTGATGCACTATATTTTTTTTATCTAAAAATGTAACAATCATTTATTTAATGTAATATTATCTATTATAGCATCAGATTCTTTAAATGATATAATTGTTAGTGGAGAAAAAAAGTGAATTTAAAATTAATTTAACATTGTGCCACAACACATTTAAACTCATTAAAACACAAAAGTGTATAGAACCATCAATAACATGAAGCCAAATAAAAGCATCCAAACTGTCTGATTGTAAACAAATTAGTGGCAATATATAGTATATTAGTGTTTTAACTGACTATGGACAGCTTTTTCCAAGGCCTTAGCCAGAAATGTGAGTTTAGAAATAGGTCTGTAATTGTTAAGAAGGGAAGGGTCCAGGCTGGGTTAGCGCACATTTGAAATGTGATGGCACAAGGCCAGACGCCAATGAGCAGTTTATAATTGCAAGAATAAAAGGACAATGAGCATCAAAGACCTTTGTAGAAGTCTAGTTGGGATAATATCTAGAGGGCAAGAAGTGCATTCCATGTGCTAAGATCTGCTCAAAGGAGGCAAAAGAGGCTCCTACTTGGCAGCTCAGTCATCTTGTGCTTAGAAGGTGCAATCAGATTTCTTTTAATTGCAATTTTCTTGCAGAAGAAGGTTAAACTTCTCACATTCAGCAGGAGAGTGGACAGTGATACAAGAGTTAAACAGAACAATAGGGTTGTGATGATTAGCAGTGATTACATCAGAAAAATATTTCTCTCAGTCTTAAATATTACCATCAAATCCTTCATACGTAAATAAAAAGCATTAAGGTTGCTATTCTTCCATTTCCATTCCACTTTACTCTTTTGATAGCACAAGTATGAGAATTAATTTGCTTCTGGTTTTAACTGGATCAACTTTATCAAGAGCATCAAAGCAAGCCGAAATAATCCATTAGATTTTCAGACAGGCTTTCAGTGAAAAACCCACAGTGATTAAAACAGCTTCAAAGTAGCAGTTCGAACTAGCAGTTAATTACATCGATCAGCCACAACTGACAGGTGAAGTGAATAACATTGATTATCTGGTTATAATGACACCTGTCAAGGGGTGGGATATATTGGGAAGCAAGTGAACAGTCTGCTCTTGAAGTTGATGTGTTGGAAGAAGGAAAAATGGGCAAGCGTAAGGGTCTGAGCGACTTTGACAAGGGCCAAATTGTGATGGCTAGACGACTGGGTCAGAGCATTTCCAAAACGGCAGGTCTTGTGGGGTGTTCCTGGTATGCAGTGGTTAGTACCTACCAAAAGTGGTCCAAGGAAGGACAACCAGTGAACCGGCGACAGGGTCATGGGCGCCCAAGGCTCATTGATGTGCATGGGGAGCGAAGGCTAGCCCGTCTGGTCCGATCTCTGTAATTTAAAGGATCTGCTGCTAACATCTTGGTCCCAGATACCACAAGACACCTTGTGGAGTCCATGCCTCGACGGGTCCGAGCTGTTTTTGCAGCACGAGGGGGACCTACACAATATTAGGCAGGTGGTTTTAATGTTATGGCTGATCAGTGTATATGGGTCTGAATAGTGGGCATTTGAGGAGGTAGGTAACCAAGTCAACTTTATTTTTAAAGCATGTTTAAAAAACATTCTTGACCAAAGAGATGTACAAATTCAAATAACTAAAAGCTGCCATAGACAACCACAAACACCAAAACACAGAGAGAGCAATCATATAGGCATATTATGTAGACTCAAAAGCCTGGGAGAAGAGATGCGTTGTGTAGATGGTGGGGCAGGCCTGTTACAAAGCAGTAGACTATCCCGCAGCCTCAGGGCAGCGATGGCAAAGTTACGATCGCTCTTGAGTTTGAGTCCAAGACCGTGGGACAGACAAGAGCATTTGGTCAGAAGATCTCCATTTCTCCATGTCATGAAACAATAGGAATAAATTTAATTTAATAATTGCTCTTAAAAACTATGGTGAGGCCCCCAGCCTTAACCTAACCCTTGGGTGGGGTGGAGGCTGTTGTGTTTAAAAAGCTCAGTCCTGTTCAGAAAAGTATTAAAATTTTCCACAAGTGCTTTACTTCAAGAGCGCCAGTTGCTCTTAAGCCAAATTGTGATTTCATTCCATCTCAAACTGTGAAGATTAATTCTCTCTTGAAGAAAACATTCTCCACAAGACAAGAAGAATGACCCATTTGGAGTTGTTGGTATTGATAATCAGCTCCAGGGTCTCAGGCCACACCCCAGCTTGGACGATCAGGACTCAACAGGTCCTGAGCAGGAAGTAGACTGAGGGAGGACATCATTTGAAAGGAAACACCTCAGTGTCTGACTGGTTGTTTCTCCTGTCTGTCAGGTCAGAGGTGGCCATTCTGTACAATGATAGGTCAGTGCTGGAAAACCATCACGTTAGCGCAGCCTACAGGCTGATGGCAGAGGACGACATGAACATCCTGACCAACCTGAACAAGGATGACTGGAGGTACACACACACACACACACACTTTGGAGCTCATTGCTCTGGTGATTGAGATGTCAACAGACATTGATTATTTCTAGTGACTGATTGTGTGCATTTACAGGGACCTGAGGGCTCTGGTGATAGAGATGGTGATGTCAACAGACATGTCCTGTCACTTCCAGCAGATCAAGACCATGAGGAACGCCCTTGCACAGACACACAGGTCAGTAATGTGAAACCCAGTAGGAACCCTAACCTTTGACCTTTTAACCCTTCCCAGTATCATTTTTCAGGCACTAAGTCTCTCACTCTAGTATAAAATAATGAGGCTAGCATTATTTAACATGCTACTGCAACATTAGCTAACTATTATACTACCATCTTATCAGTTTAATGAAGCAAATATAACAGAGCTGATTACGAATGGGCTACCTCCTCTGTGGTGTAGGCTAGGCATCTCTTTTTAAATTTGTGCCTATTCAAATTGCGGAGAGAACCATGGGATAACCACCCCCATACACTGAATCTTAAGACCCCTTGGGATGAAATTTTTAGGGGGAGGTGGGATAATGTAATTATAACCAGAGCATGTCTGATATGGCAGGTTCAGAAGGGGCTAAAAATACAGTTATTCTAAGTCGCAGTAAAAACATTCTGGCCTCTTTTACCTTGTGTAAAATGCCCAATAAAAATAACCTCAAGTAAAACTCCTGCTGACATGCTGTGGAACCCCAGGGGAAATGGCAGTTGTCACAAGTTCAATCTGAGGCAATCAGCTCCCACCTGGCTGATTAGTAACACCCCTGAGCTGGGGCAAGATGGCAGACTGGCTGTTGTTAGGTGGGGATGTAGTCTCTTCCACAGTTTCTCTGTGGCAGATAGCCCATTCTGCCACATACCCTCCCCCCAGCTCAGACTTGAAGGGCGAGCTGGGCAGCCATGAAGTGATGGGGGACTCTGGCTCACCATCACCAACCCAACTCCCTCAACTGGACCACCCACATCGAAAGGCCTCAGTTCACTGCCTTTTGGGCCAGGGACCTCCTCAGCATCAGCCTCCTCCTCCTCTGCAGGTTCTGGTCCTGGTTCATCCTTAACCACCTCAGTCTCCTCCTCCTCCTCCACAGGTTCTGGTCCTGGGTGTGGCTCAGCCTCAAGCTCAGGTTCGGTTGCAACCATTTTAGGCTCAGGCTTGGTTTTAGGCTTGGGTTCAGCAGCAACCTTGTTCAGGCACTGTTGCAACAATGCAGCATGGCTGCATTTTTGTCGTTCACGTATGTCAATATCAATTGCAGCAGTTACACATGACACATGGTACATTGTTGGTGTGATGACAATACATAAATCGAGTAAATAGTCCTGTGGCCATTTGTCCAATATCCAGATCGTGGTCATGTCTGTTCTCCGTGGCCACAGTTCTATAATCAGGGGCATAGACGGCACAGTCAGCATTGAACTCCACTTCCCTCTCTTCTTAAATCCTTCTTACCATTTTAGAGATTTGGTCTGCACTCCAACTTGCAACCACCTTCCTCTCTGCAGTCTCTGAGGTTCTGTGACATTTTAAAGGGGCTGTTCTCAGATATCTGGCTTCATTGCTGACTTGGTACAGCTGTGTCCCCCCCAGGACCTGAGGAGATGGCAGTGGTAATACTGGTGATCGACCACTACGCCAACTGGCACTGGTAAGCAAAGGGGTACTGTGCATGGACCGTGGTGGGGGCCCAGCTCACCACAGCACATTGTCCTGTCCGAATAGGACTATAGGCACAATTAATTAGTTTCACTAACAGGCTTTCAGTGCTTGACAGCATTACATCTTGTTTTACTGAAAAGAACATTGACCAGAAATGTCCAATTTGAACACCAGCTTTGTGTATCACAGCACCCAAAATACATCTAACAAAACTTTACTTGAGCGGCTGTGAATTTATTATAAGCTGCTTCCTGTCACAGTCTCTCTCTCTCTCTCTCTCTCTCTCTCTCTCTCTCTCTCTCTCTGCCCCCCCCAGGGTAGATAAAGTGAAGGTGTTGTCACTGATGCTTCATGCTGCAGATATCAGTCACCCAGCCAAAGCCTGGCCACTGCACTACCGTTGGACACACAGTCTGATGGAGGAGTTCTTCAGACAGGTACACACACACACCAACCGTACACTCGCACACATACACTTACACATTAAAGGAAAGGAAAGGAACTTTATTTGTCACATACACATACATGCAGTGAAATGCTTTTTTCGCATACCCCTGACTAGATATACACACACAACCTATTACACCACACACATGCATTTTTCAGGTCAGAGGTCAGAGCGCAGGCGTCAGCCAATGAACAGCGTGCCTGGAGCGGTTTGGGGTTAAGTGCCTTGCTCAAGGGCACTTCGGCAGTGTTGGTGGGCACCGTAGCCGTGACACCAGTCATTATGGTGATTGTCTTGTTTCCAGGGAGATAAAGAGGTGGAGCTAGGCCTTCCTTTCTCTCCACTCTGCGACCGCAAAGCCACCATGATTGCCCAATCACAGATAGGTAAGAACCGCCATCACACATAGGTAAGAGATACCATCTGCTAACACAGGCTACATTGCAGGCCTTAGACAAGAAAATGGGATCTGAGCAAAAAATCTGAATTGAGCACTGACTGTTCACATTCATTTTTGAAAGTGACTCATATCCAATATCACTTTGAACAGACCTCCATGCTGAAACGACCCAAATGTGCAAATAAACAACAACGAAAGACGTCGCATCTTGTAACGGTTTGACTAAAAGCTGGAGTAGTCAAACCCCACATAGGATCCAAGCATACACAAGGCCTGTCCCCTTAATTAGAACATTGCATATTAATATTATTAATATGGAACATATTAATCAAAAAGCATGAATACACAAGCATACAAAATGACAACAAATCACACAATCTTTTGATTGCAAAATAAATGTATTTAGCCCCCCTCCAATTTTTTTAATCCAATCAGTGATTGCAGATGCCATTCTGCTCTGCACTTCATACAGTTCCTGCACTATCCTACAGTTTGCTCCTCTTCCCCAAAGTACAATATCCCCACACAGAAACATAGTTACTCACAGTTAGAAGTGTCAGTAAGTCAGTGGGTTCGTCACACAAGCGATAAACGCCAGAAACATTCCACTTCCCTGCCAAATTCTGGTATTCCTCAGTATATTGAGTACAGCCAAATTTTACCACTGATCCCATGCATTCATTCACCGCCAACAAACCATGTCACTCTTCCTGACTTGCATTAACCCTGGACTACGCTCACCGAACTTGCTTGGCACTTGATTGACTGCTACTTGACACGAGGGGCATTGTGGTAAGTAGTAAGTAAATAGTTGTGAGAGGGCGTAAAGACGGAATGGTGTTTTTATGACTGGATGGTGAATCACTGTTCCTGCACCATGGCTGAGCCAGGTTGTCACAATCTGGACAGTCATAGAAAAATCCTCGGAAATGCAGTCAAGTTCAGTGTACAAAGTACATGCCACAGTCACTTCACTGATTGAAGTCTTTAGTGTCATTGAACTTATCTTTGAAGCTCTTGATTTTTCATTGACACTATAGCAAAGTTCTGTTGTGGCCCTGCTCCGCCATTTCTTTTGCAATTGTCACTGGTCTATTTCAACACTGGTCAATTTCAATGTGTCCCCTCTAGTATTATGTGAATGGAGGCATCTCCCCAAATACTAATTAGATTTGTGGCCTTGCTGTCTACTGGCTGCTTTAATCATTGTCCATCCATGTTTTTCCAGTCAAATGGATGCGTAGTTATGGCAACAGTGATCTGGCATAGCCTTCTCATTGGTGCCGCTGAAATTCAGAGGTCCCAATGAGACTCTTCTGGAATACTCCTTTTCCGCTCCTTTTTGGGTTACTTTTTTAAAATCCATCACTGTAGTGCAACAACAATGTAGCCAGCAAGCTAGCAATAGAGGTAGTGACTAAAACACAATAATGGAAAACTTTGAAGAATTGGATCTTGCAAAACAGCAGGCTTGTGCAATTAATTCTGTTGAAAAAGAAAAGCCATGTGCGGACCACCCTGCTCTGGAAGACTGTGTTTGGTTTTCAGAAATACAAACAGCCCAGGGCATGTTTTCCTCCATGCCAGAATGATCGAGTTCTCTGCCAGACCTTTCTGCTGCAATTGTTCAGCAACAAAGTGTGGAGAAAGGTATGGCTGAATTAGACTGAGATAGGCTACACTCACACCTGACAATCACAACTAAAATTCATATTTTGACTAATAGTTGGATCTGAAACATGTTCAGCAAATATTTTGATATTCCCTGACATTAGGAGATACGTTTGGCTTTTGTGGCATCGCCTAATGGACAATTTTGAAATACTTTTGCTGACATGTTTGGGCATCTCTACTGAACATATATACCAAGTTTCATGATGATTGAACAAAAGGATGGTGAGTTATGGCCAATTATGTGTTAGACCATGTACTTTGTCACATTTATTAGTTGATGGCAGCCATATTTTTATCCAATAAGGCTCTTTTATATACCATTTTTGTTGCAGGTGCCCTTTTCATGTGTACAAAGTTTGGTGTTGATGGGTCAAGAATTAAAAAAGCCGTAGGGAAAAACTGTCAAAACATGCAAATTAGCAGAAAATCCAGTATGGTGGATTTGGGTGGTCCTTGAGGCAAATTTGCACAATAGATACACGTTTACCAAGTTTTGTCAATCGGACTAAAATTATCTAGGTGGACTTTGGTGTTCCCTGTGGCAAATTTGTAGAGCACACAAAATAAGCAGTTTTTGCATCAATCTGACTCAGTGTGGAAGTTATAGCCTTTCAACATTGACCTTTAATTATAGCATAGAAAATGTTTGTTGACTAGCATTTGCACACCATTTCTAATCATTGTGCCAAAGTCCCCAGCATGTAGCATCCCACTGCAATTTGAAAAACACAAACCAAAAAGAATAGTGGTTCTGCCCTATTGGCTAGAACCACTAACGATAGGGTTTAAGTTTATTATATGTAGAAAATAATCATAGAATAGCAATTAATTCTCTGTCTCTCTCTCTCTCTCCCTCCATCTGTACTCTGCCCATTCTCTCTCTCTCTGTCTGCCTGCCCGCCTGTATCCTGTATGTAGGTTTCATAGACTTCATAGTGGAGCCAACCTTCAGTGTTCTGGTCGACACAACGGAGAAGGTGATTGGTCCTCTGATAGAAGAGGAGAGGAAGTCCAGAGAGACCGGACACAGGAGGTCTAGGTACTGCTACTATTAGCACTATGTAGTGGACTCGATACCTCTGGGCCATGGCAGACAGTGACATGGGCACGGAGAGGAGAGTTCAGTGACCGGCAGTTTCATTTGATGCAATATAAAGTCAACTGGTCTTGACTGCCGCTTTCCAGCTCAGCCTCCCCGTTTGGCGTGCCTCCTGTCAGGTCAGCTGCGGAGCTCCAAAGCTGCCAGTCTTCTCAGGACAGCTTTCCAACTCCAATTCAGCTGGCCAGCTTTCCAGGTCAGGTCCTCAGCCAGCTCCTTCAGGACAGGCCGGCACGCCTGCTGCCAGTCCAATGCTCTCGGTGTGCACCATGACTGAAAGACCAACACAGGTTAAAATGGCTCCTGGTACCAGATGCAGGGAGAACCAGCCCACCAGCTCTATTCTCTCCTGCATCCAGCCTCACACCTCAACACCACCCCCCCCAGCCTGCCACACACTACTACTACTACTACTACTACTACTACTACTAGTAGTAGTCCTGCTACTGTTGCTACTACTACTTCTGCTACAGCTATTGCTACATCCGCTACTAAAGTAATATTAATACTAGTAAATATGTGGTTTCACTTGAGTTAAATTGGAAAAAATGCCTTTTCTCATCTTGTGTTAATTTGTATCTAGGAGAATAAGAGGTATGAATATGCAAATAGCTATGTTGTTATGATTGAACACCCGATGACTGTGGTGATCTACAGATGGTGTCGCAGAGTTGGGCTTTGGTGCCTGCATTGGACCAAAGCATAGTAGAATGTCCTTGATGGCCACAGTTAGAGCAAGTGACAGCTTGACAATCCCCAGTCACCATGATCAGTGATCAGTGACCAGTAAAGCCTTCTTGTGAAGGCTTTGAGAAGACATCTCAGAGTGAAGGTTGATACACCACTTGAAGCTCAACCTGGACAAGACTGAGCTGGTGTTCCTCCCGGGGAAGGGTTGTCCACACCGAGACCTGGCCATCACCATTGAAAACGCTGTGGTGACATCAACTCGGACTGCGAGGAATCTGGGTGTGATCCTGGATGACTGACTGTCATTCTCGGCAAACATTGCATCAGTAACACGCTCCTGCAGATTCCTACTCTACAACATCAGGAGGATTCGCCCCTTCCTGACTGACGAGATGAAGCAGGAGCTCATCCAGGCTCTCATCTCCTGCCTTGATTACTGCAACTCCCGCCTTGCTGGTGCCCTGCCGTCTGCCATCAGACCTCTGGAGCTTGTCAAGAAAGCTGCAGCTCGTCTGGTGTTCAACCGCCCCAAGTTCTCCCACAACCTCTGTGTCCATTCTTTCCACTGGCTCCCTGTAGCAGCTCATCCAGGTTAAGACTCTGGTGCTAGCCCATAGGGCAGTGAAAGGAACAGCTCCTTCCTACCTCCAGGCAATGGGCACGCCCTACACCTCCACCCGACTACTTTGCTCTGCTGCCTCGATGCGACTGGTTGTCCCATCGCTCAGAGGCCCCTGGGGCCGATCTACCCGGTCACGGCTCTTTTCTCTCCTGACCCCACAGTGGTGGAATGAACTCCCCATTGATGTCAGGACAGCAGAGTCGCTGCTCATCTTCCACCGCAGGCTGAAAACCATCCTCTTCAAGAAACACTACCCTGACCCTTCCTCTTAGCTCTTGATTATTTGCTTCACTTATTTGTCTCATTTGTTTAAATAAAAAGTAGGTCGGTAACTTATTACACGTTTACTTTAGCACTGGTTCTGCTCTTTGATGCTTGTTGAGAAAAGAGATGCACTTACGATTTCTAGTGACTAGTAGTTCTCTTGCCTCCCTCCGTTGAAGGCACTTATTGTAAGTCGCTTTGGATAAAAGTGTTTGCTAAATGACTGTAATGTAATGATGACGCTCAGGGTATGCAGAACAAATTATATTGTGAAACACACCAAATGCCATGATGAACTTGACTATACATACAGTACCAGTCAAAAGTTTGGACACACCTGACTGTTTCTCATGATCTTAAAGACATTTTGAGCTAAAGGCTTATGCTTAAATGCTTGAAATTAGTTTCTTAGACAAATATAAATAGTGAAGTTGATCCCTATGTATGAATTTCTTTTCAAAACTAAAATTTAAATTAAAAAAAAAAAAATTTTTTTGGAAATGCACCCCCAATGAGTAGTTTTCATTTAGAACTTGCAATTTTAAATTTAGAGGTGGAGAATGTTGAAGATCAATGATTAAATCATTATTTTAAAAGCACACCTAGTGATTGTGGCCTTTAAAAGTTAATTTGTGGAATTTCTTTGCTTGTTATTGCCTAATGCCAAAGGATGGCTACTTTGAAGAATCTAAGATAGTATTGATTTGTTTAACATTTTTTTGGTCACTGCATAATTCCTTTCATGTTATTTCATAGTTTTGATGATACTATTAT
>OOFE01010661.1:67716-78371 GCA_900323365.1 Monocentris japonica | reverse complement strand
GAATTATGTACACATGCGTTGCTACATTTGACCTTTGACTTCAGAGGCGCCCCAGTTTGTGGTGCGACCCCGTGACCAGATTGTTGCTCAGGGACGAACAGCCACCTTCCCCTGTGAGACCAAGGGCAAACCTCAGCCCACTGTCTTCTGGCAACGAGAGGGCAGCCAGGTAAGGACATTGGTATGGATAAAATGTTTGTGTTTGTGTGTGTATATGTGTGCGTCATGGGAGAGTTGTTATTTCTCTTCTGTGGTTGCCTTGTTATACAGACATAACTAAAATAACCTTCCTTTTATTGATGTAATTGAATTATGAAGGATGGCCAAGGATCTCACTAAATGGATCGAGCCAGGGGGCAGCAGAACATGGTTCTGTGCCACAGACAGATAATGAAGTGGTCATCAATCATCAATCTACACAGCTCTGACCAACCAATTCACTTCTCGAGAAACAATGTTCATGTGCTGCATTAGAGTCATTAGACATAATGGGAGCAGGCTAATGTCCTTCCCTGCCCATCAGTTTGTCTGCTTGGGGTGGGGAAATGGACAATGGTGATGACTCAATTTCATGACCCCAACTGCAGGTTATCACAGTCATATATTGCTATTCAGCCTAGTAGACACAAGACATTGACCTCCCACTAAAAATGTCTAAAAAGTATTTTTGTATTTGAGTATTGTGATTTACATTTATTATGATTATGATTATGATTATGATTATTATTGTTATTATTATTATTATTATTATTATTATTATTATTATTTATCTTTGAAAATAGACAAAAACTTTGTATATTTGGCAATTGTATATGACATCAATTAAAAAAATAAAAAATAAAATCACTTCTGCTTTTAAAAAGCAAAAACAAATCACTTCCACTTTTTTTTAAGGTGGAAAGCATTTTCTACAAGGAGGCTCCAACCCCTAGCTTGAGTACCACTGAGCAGCCATACCAGAAGGCCAGTCATAAAATTTCCATTTCTTCACACATTTCTCCGTCTCTAGGATCTTCTGTTCCCCAACCAGCCAACACAGGGAGACAGCCGTGTGTCTGTGTCTGTGAATGGAGAGTTGACCATCACATCTGTGCAGCGCTCTGATGCAGGATACTACACCTGCCAGGCCCTCACTGTAGCGGGCAGCATCATGGCCAAGGCCCAGCTCGAGGTAGCAGACGGTGAGGCTGGACACACACACACCACACACACACTAACACAGATAGAAAATGCACTTCTTAATGCATTAGGGAGAATTTCAGTACTCATTCACTGGAATGAGGCCATTATAAATAAAAGTGTAACCTTTTTCTATATCATCTTTTGAACAGCTGGAAGAATTGCAACGAATAACTGGTAGATTGCAAAACCCACATTGTTAACAGCCAAACCTTTGTATGATGTTTTCATTTATGTCAAGCACATTCTATATAAAATATATATATGTATATCATATATGATACATTTTTATATTTACTTAGCTTGTAAACGATGTACCTTTCACTGCTTAGGTTTTTCCTGGACTGAAAATACAAAATATACACATTCTAATTTGAATGTCTTGCCACTGGTATTTTGTAATTTATGTTGATGCACACTGTGTTTTAAAACCACACAAGAAAACACACGTGCTTGCACCATTGTCTAGACTTAATAGGACATCATTTTAGCCATTCATAAATTTACCGTGGCACTGATTAGCGCACCGGAATCCATTACCGTTGTGTTATTCTCCGCCGTGTCCCAGATGAAAGGCAATGAAAATTGACTTGTTAATGAGGTGTTACATGTTTAAGAGTTGCTAACTCCGGGTCTGAAGTACTGAAACAGATTTGGGAAAACAATTGCGAAACACATCAGCTATGTCCGGCGGAATTATGTGGAGGCAAATGTCACTTTATGTGATTTATGAACAACAGTTTATGGCGATATAAATGGGGGCTTCTTATTGGCTAGTAGCCGGTCCCCAATGAACTGCCCGCTGTAGTTCAAAGTGAATACTGCTGTTGCTATGGCTACGATGACAGGTCGCTCTTGTGTTACTGCACTGCAGGTTAACTAAATAGTCCATCACATTACAACATCATCACAAAAACTGCTACAGATTGTCAAAAGCGGCAGAACATGATTGAAAACATTCTAGAAAAGAAAATCCATTTCACACAGGTCAGTCTGGAACAGGCGTTTTTGTTTGCATGACGGTATGCTTTTATGAATCTCTTACGGCACATTTAAATGATGAAAGAGGGTGGTAGTGCTGCATAAAATGGTAAAAAAACGGTAACCCACTTTTAGGAATGAGAAGATGGGATACCGCAATGGTATCTGCCCTTAACATCACGTTAAATCGGGCGGTCTGTTTTATGAATCTGGCCCATTGTAGGTTATTTGTCTACCCACACTTGCCTTGGCAGAGATGCACCTGTACGTTCTAAGAGCCAGTCAGTCAAATGCAATCTTCCTTTTCATTATCACCTGGCAGTGGTAAAGTTGAAGAGTCTGAAAAGACTGAAACAGTTTAAACTAAAAACTCTGTCTCCCCTTGATGGAGAGTCACTTAGACTTCTCCCTGAAATCCATTATTGTCAGTGCTGAGCCACTGCCAGTTGGGAGCTGTTTATATACTTCTTTCCATTTGTTTCTTGGCTTTTTTTCTCCCACACATTATTAAATTAACATCTGTTCGATTTTTTTGGAGAGGAAATGAGTCTTGTCCTGCCACTCAGATATGCAAGTGTTCTGTATAGAGCAGGATGATGCCCATATCGCCACATTAATACTGACAAATAAGCCTCTTTAGTGACTGGTGTATTATATGTGGTTCTTGTGCTGCTTCTGTACCTGATTTCTCTGATATTCTGCTTGAGTTGCCATGCTCCTTGTGCTGAAGGAGGCATGATAGGAGATAAGAGTAGGGAAACCTGCTGTAAACCCTTGTGTGAATGGAGACAGACCTGATAACAATGGAAAGCAGTGGTGAGGAAATTGGAAAGGTGGGGGGGGGAGGGGGGTTACAAGGCCTAGAGAGGTACAACACTCCAGAAATTGCAGTTGCAGAGGCTGTTCGCTGGATGACATAACATGCATTAAAGACCTTTAAAGAGATGTATTATTGTTCTGCTTGGCATGCTAATTCAGAGTTTAGTTTCGTGTGGGGGAAAGATGCCAAGAGGGAGGAGGTGCAGCCATGAGTCAGAGGAATAAAAGAGGGGACGGGCATGAACGTGTTGAGAGGTGTTACAAAGAAGGTACAATAATAAGCACCGTGGGTGAGCCATTGTTAATCCACACCTAGTAATTAGAGCTCAGAGGTGTAATGCAGTGCCATGAGCACACTGCCCTACTGTGAAAATGGCTATCAAAACAGTCACTTCCTCTCACAACCGATCCATCACAGCTCCAACGCTAACATCCTGGGCCTGCAATCACTAATGCAATCATGACAATCATTAATTATCGTCAACACCTTCTGATAAGGTCAGGTATTTTATATTTTTAACATCCAGGAGAGTAGATTGTTCATTGTGTGATCCTAAGACCATGTGTTGGTATGGCATCCAAATTACAGCACTGGAAATGTATCCAGATAAATCAATGCTGAACTCAATATAAAAATACCTGCTCATTGATTATTATCCTCAGCCCTGAAGGACCGCCCGCCACCCATCATCCGGCAGGGCCCATCAAACCAGACGCAGGCGGTGGGAGGTGTGGCCCTACTTAGGTGTCAGGCGTCAGGGGAACCAGAGCCTACAGTCACCTGGCGGAAGAACGGGGCCAGTCTGCTGGGGAAGGACCCTCGCATGTCCCTGCTGGAACACGGCAGCCTTCAGATCCAGACTACCAGGGTGGGTCTCATCAGACTATGGAGAGATACAAACTAGCAGGCAGGGTGACCTAGTGGTTAGAGAGACCATCGTTCAACTGGCTGACCCTGATTCAAGCTCCCGTGTCAACAAGCACCCACCCTACTGGGGAAACCTTAAGCAAAATTCCCATCCTGTTCTCTGGCTGAATGCACTCTGACCTCCCTGGAGAGAAGGAAAAAGAGAATTTCTCTATGCATTATTATTATATAGCAGTGGTTCTCAAAGAGGGGCCCAAGGAGCCCCAGTTTGTCTACAGAATAATTGAGCTTTAAGTCCACTTAGTTCAGTAAGCCTCGAAGTACAATTAAAAAATCTGTTCTTTTCTATTTGGGTATCCTCAGCATCAAAATCCCCTCCCACACATGCAAACAATCATATTGTGTACACATATTTCATTGCACTAAGCTTCAAACTATATGCACTATGTCAGCATATTATACACAGCAAAATACATTCATCCACACTGCAGGATATGGTTGACCTTCAGTCGCAAGGACTCCAAATTCTCTCCCCTGCTCTCTCTCTCTCTCTCTCTCTCTCTCACCCTCTCTCTCTCTCTCTCTCCGCTTCTCTATTTTGATTACCTTCTTGTCATTGCACGACCAATATTGGCAGCTGTAGATAGAGAGAAAATGTGTGAATGTGTGTGTTTGTGTGCGGGTGTGTGTGAGAGTTTTTGCTTGTGCAATGCATACTTCTATTGCATGTGAAAGAGGTAAGAGAAATTCTCTCATCTGTCAACTGATGTCAGTTGAATGTAATTCCAATGGACAAGTGCAGTCAGGCTGCTTTTAAAAGATGAATAGAGAGTATTGATTTCTATAAGTCGTTAAATGCTGCTATTTAGTGCAAATCTCCCAGGCAGTGGTTAGAGACTCAAGGACAAGGACCAAGGAGGGAAGTCAAAGTGCTCTTTCTCTTTGACTCCCTCTCTCTTGGGAGACAGGGCAGTTGTCGGTGGCGCCTTAGGCATGGCCAGTGTCAAATAGATTGTCATATCTCTTATTGTGTCAGTATTGATGATGATAATGATGATGGTCCTGAGAATGGGGGTGGCTATTACTGAAGGAAATCAATTAAGAAAATGAATGTAGGCTCTTACTGGGCTCTTTTTATTGGCCACTGCTAAGGTTTCCTCTCACCCACTCTTGTGCTTTTCTCGAGCCAAAGGCAGGCCAGCGGAGGTTAATGCATTTTTACTGTACTGCAAAGCTGCAAACCTCCTTCAAAAGCCCAGGTTGACGTAAGCGCTTGTAGAAGCCATCTGGGAGCAGTTAGAAAGGCTATTGGATTCAGAAGAACACACCAGCAGAACGTGGCTTGAAAGCTGTATTTTTTGTGATTCGGATGAGCAGAGAAAATCTTTAATCTTAATTGTTAAGGTAGTCATACTCTAGACTAAATAGGAGTGTGGTTGAACTTTCTGATGATGGGTTAATCACACGGTTTGTCATCATCTGTCTTCCATAGCTGTCTGACTCAGGGTTGTTCACCTGTGTTGCTACCAGCTCCAGTGGGGAAACTTCATGGAGCGCTTACTTGGATATCAGAGGTCAGAGTTTCAATAGAAATAATTCAGATTAAAAATAAATGCAAAATTCCTCCCTTGATATGCCTAGATATTCATTTTGCCTCTCTCTACAATTCCTACTTTTTCAGATGCCACTGACCTCACAGACTTCATGTCCCACAATGCCACTGCTCTCCCAGGGCCGCCCTCCAAGCCAGAGGTCACCGATGTCACCAAGAGCAGTATCTCGTTGTCATGGGAACCGGGGCCAGAGGCGGGCTCCCCAGTGTCCTCCTATGTCATTGAGGCTTTTGGGTATGTCTGTGACCTACAGCCTCAAGCTACATTTAGTGACCCCAAACGTTCATGGCAATAACAGATGTGGGTGTTTATATGGTCATCCAGCTCTTGTGTCAAGCTGACGTTCTGGATGGTTTATCTGAGAATTAGTTTAACTGGAATATAAAAGTAGAAAGGCTAAAGGCAAAAATGTTTTGTTTCAGAAGTTAACTTTTTACCTCCAGTAAATTTAATTTACCATTCCATTTCCCCCAAAGTATTTTTTAAAGAAAGCATAAACAACTTTATCCATATCCTAAGTACAGCCACACTGCTTTACAGCAGAGCTTTTCCATCACTAACAACTACATTTCAATGAATCCGAATATAACATAATTCATATACTCTGAAACTTGGAACTGGAATCTGTGCTTTTATTTAGAATTGTAGAAGTATGGCTATGCTAACCATGTTATAATGACTAATATAGCTCAACCGTTTTGCCCTGGCTCCAACCAGTAACAATTTAGGAGTAAGAATTTGGGATCAATAATGAGGAGGGGCATTTTGTTGTGGATGAATTTGAGCAAACATGCATCAGTTGGTAGATATCCTTTGTCTGTGTGAGTGGCATGGACAGTTATTTAGCAAATAATAAGCCATACCCATCTCCCTGACAGCAGAATATGATCGCTGTATGAGAGATTGAATTTTTTCCTTGCTAGACCAACACCTGTAAGAAAAGACTGCAACATTTTGCAAGACTAAAACAATTTAGCCTGAGAGCAATCATACATAGGGCGAGTTTTTGGCACCCTTGCACTGATTACTCTTCTTGTTGATAGGAAATATTTCAATGTATTACACTACTGGGTGTGAGGGCCGTGTCTCATTTTATCCTGTTTCCTGTTTCTGGAAGCATAGGCCACCAACATTACCCAAAATAAATTGTCTAGTATATCACAGCATTCAATGCAACAGTAAATGAAAGTAAGTACCTTACTGAGATTTATTATGTTCTTCCTGCAGTCAATCTGTGAGTAATAGCTGGCAGACGGTGGCAGACCATGTGAAGAACACCCAGTTCACAGTCAAAGACCTGCGACCCAACACTGTCTACCTGTTCATCATCAGGGCAGTCAATGCTCAGGGGCTGGGGGACCCCAGCTCCATGTCTGAGCCTGTCCGCACACAAGGTAAAAAGACAACCAATGAATTGCACTAAACTATTAGCAACACTATTTCTCTCTACATCCCTGCCCTTCTCTCTCTTCCAGACATTAGTCCTACAGCACAGGGTGTGGACCATCGGCGTGTGCAGAAAGAGCTGGGGGATGTGGTGGTCAGCATGCATAACCCTGTGGTCCTTAGCTCCACTTCTGTGCAAGTCACATGGACTGTGAGTACTCGTCATCACACTCTTATCAGAACCAGTTGTTTGTCTTTGAACATTCAAAACAATTCTAAGTAATAACTTTTGTGTTAACATGATCATAAAGGAAGAGCTTATCTGCGAACTTCATACTTGGCATGTCACTGTGTTTTGGCGGCAGAATGGTGTTGGATCAGTTGGCACACACACAGAGCAATTGTGCCATCTAGAATCTAGGACAGCTGGTGCTCTATCAATTTATGATGGTTTGAGGTGATGCAGGAATTAAGACTAATGTTTCTGTTCAGGACAAATAGATCACCATTAGGTGCAACATGTTGTGTCACTTCTCGAGGCAGTTTGCAATAAGCCTTTTATCAGGGAAATGTTGTTTTTATCTCTTGGCAAGGTGTCCCATCTGCCTGCTGGTGTTGGTTAATGACAGACTTAGGGTGGGCTTACACTATTTCACTTTTCATGCTTACCATGGCAAGCATCTACATGCTGCTGTTACATGATTTTCAATAGGTTCTTGTTGAAGTAGGTATGTCTGAAATGCCTATGGTAGTAACCTTTATAGGCCAGCTAATGGCCCATAGGTTACTGCTCCTACAGTGCAGTGCATGTTTCACATTTCTCTAGAATTCAAATTGCTAGTGGATAGATTTCGCTAGCTAGTGGAAGATGTTCCCTGGTTTCCTGCTAAGGTATGTTGTGTCAAAAGCAGGTCACGCAATGGGCACTGTCAGCTGCAGTAGCTGACAATAACAGCAAACAGTACTTTCTCAAACACTTCCAACTACGACTAACGACTACTACTTTTCTAACTTTTCTACCAGTCCTTTTTCCATTTTCATTCTGGTTGTTGTTGTAAAATATCAGCTGCCTGCATACCATGAAATCCCACCTCTTCTTGCTTACAAAAAAGTGGTCCTGTGTCATGTGTGTGTCTCTAAAAAGTTGAGCTGTTCTCAACATTAACACTTTAGCACACACGTTTGGCATATCACATATTAGCATCATTTTGCAAATAGAAAAAAGTTATACGTGGAGTTATATAAATAACAGTCAATAAGTTGTTAATACTAAAACTGAAAAAAACACCGGCCTGGAAAAGTGTCATCATTATTGTTGAAAAGTGTATACTTGTTTTGTTTAGTTCATTCTGAAAGAAACATCAAACTTTTGTCTAGAGCCACATGGGGTGTAGAGGTCTCACTGCAGGGGAGTCGAGGTGTGGGGGATCTTAGAATGGGCTCTTAATGTGAATTTTAAAATTGCTTCGTAAAAAATGCATTTAACGTACCATTAGTCTGCTGTTTGCGCGTGCGAGTGTGTGTGTGTGTGTGTGTGTGTGCTCTCTCACTCTCACTTTCTTGTTCTCTTTTTAAAACTCATAACACACACACAACTGACCCAGCCTGCTGTAGCAACATGACAATGGTTCAGTATCAGGTGCTCTTTTGCCGCTAACTTTTTTCTTCTACAAATGTGTCAGACTCAGTGGCTTTTTGCTGCAGTAGCTGTTCCCACATATGTGTCCACAACAAATAGCAGCCTACATTTGACCTTCAAATCACAACATGAAAGAAGACATTGCTGTGTAGCCTTTTCAAAAGCAGTCACAAGCAGCAAGCACATCCTAATCAAGCACAGTTTAATCAACAGTGCCACTAAAGCTCAACTCAGAAGACAGAATTATGATGCAAAATTAGATTTTCAGCACCATGGAAAGCAAACATGAACAACAACCTACCAGGCTCTCTGGGATCATGGAGGCCAGGTTGGCAGTCAGAGCAATACCGACGCCATGTTAATGCAATACCTTACAGCAAACTTCATAAAAAAGTACGGAAAGCTGACGTAGCCCAGACTGTTCTCTCTTTCTTTGTTAAAGTAGTATGGAATATCACATCAAACTGCATACCCACCATTTGGCAATTGTGTACATATGTCCACACCTCTTACAGCATCTTAAAACTGGGCGGTTGTGAGCACGGTGTCTTTTGATGCACCAAAGACAACAAAGGTGCAACCGGCAAACGAGTATTAGAAAATAAAATTGTATTTAAGTTACACTTGATTGTATGCCAAAATGAGGAGAGGGTCCTCATGATATTTAAGTCCTGTTCTAAAAGGTATACAGTATATGTTTGTATGTGAGGAAGGAAATATAAAGGAATTTGTGTTATTATGTGATCTGACATCAGAGCTTTTTGTATTGTTATTTTTTGTTTGTGTTGTGACAACTTGATCATGTTAAAGAAAATTAAAAGTCTGGAATAACTATGTAAAAAAAAAATGTAACCACCACGTTCTAAATCTTTTTAACTGCACACTATTATTATAATGGAAAGACCGGCTTGGAAACTATTCTAAAACATTATTTTGCCACATTGATGGCAGCAGAAGTGTACAATAGGTATAGCCCTGCGGTGTACTGCAGCTGTCTTCTAAGACAAGGGGAAACTGAACACAGAGGAGGGTCATTTGTTTTGATTCATGGCTTCGGCCACACAAATTCTATTTCAAGTAAGGGAGGAGAACAGAGAGAGGTGGAGCCACCGTTCATGAGGCTTTTAGATTCACAAATCATTTTGTTAATGAAATGCAGACTGATGGTAGAGAGAGGTAGGGAGCAAGAGAATGTGTGTGTGTGAGAGGGAGAGAGAGAGGGAGTTTAACTGATTTATTTGGACTGGCCTGACGGTAAACAGCTGCTTTATTTCACCTGTAAAAGCTTTCTCTTGCGTCTGCCCCTGTTAACAAGTCATTACTATGAGTTATGTCTGTTATGGCTGACACTGCACCCCCGAAACTCATCAGCAAAAAACTTTTCCCGACCATAGTGTACATTGACAGTTGACTATTTTGATCCACTACTTCAGGTTCAAGGTCTCTGACTTAAAGCTACTTTGTTCTCAGCTTTGACTATGTTGCTCATGAACTGTGTCTTCTCTTAGAATTTGGTCTGCTAGTTGTATGATTTCCAAGCCGAGCTTGGTTACTGAAGGAGGGCAACACTGATCCATTGCTTGAGAGCAGTTTATGCACAGATGTATGTTACCAAGTGCATCATTACTCTCTCTCACTCTCTCTCTCTCTATCTATCTGTCTCCATCCTTCTGTTTTTCTCTCAGGTGGAGAATCCATCCCAGTTCATTCAGGGCTACCGAGTTCTGTACAGGCAGACGTCAGGGCTGCCCTCCCCAGGGCCCTGGCAGGTACACGACTTGAAGGTTGCCTCAGAGAGGGACATAACTCTCTCTGGTCTGAGGAAGGGCATCGTCTATGAGATTAAAGTACGGCCATACTTCAATGAGTTCCAGGGTGCAGACAGTGAATCCATGACAGCACGCACCATGGAAGAAGGTACCTGACAAATTGATACACATTACATACAAAAAAATCATTTCATGCTGTATGTTGCATGAAATGTAGGAGATAGTTATTTTCACATGGACAGATGCTCTTGTGTAACTGATTCTACCTATTTTTCTATTTTGTTGCCTCCAGTAATGGCTTCATTCCTAGATTCTTATAGAAAATGGCATTTCAAGTGCAGCCACCCACACACCCACACGCTGCTGCGGTGGCATCTCCCCTGTGTGTGAAAGCAGGTCTC
>OOFE01010661.1:20775-64303 GCA_900323365.1 Monocentris japonica | reverse complement strand
GAGGAGAGAAGAGAAGTAAGAAAAGCGCTGTAGACTGAGAGCAGTAGGGGGTACGCAGACTAAAAGAAAGCTATTTTTTAAGGCGGGTAAGATAGGGGAGTGAGAGTCAAATACAAGTCTGTTTTGTAGCACTGTAAAGGCATAAAAACTGATGCAAGGCCTTGTAACGTGCACACACACACACACACACACACACACCACGCAGGAGTCAAGTCAAATGACCTAATAGTGGGGAACCTAGCTCTCCATCATAGATTGGGGTGTGGAAAAATGATTTATGAATTTATCACGCTTTGAGAATGAAGATTGTGCTTTGTGACATAGACGTCTATCAAGAAATCAATAGCATTTCATTTGGTGCAGTGTCTGGTAACACTGTGCCAAGTGCTGTTAGCCATATCAATAATCCTCTTCAATATCTGGGCAGCTGGCACTAACAAAGTAGACAGTGTTATTGAGGGAGTTTATCAGCCCATCACATCTTATCAAATAGCTGAAGGATGCACTGAGTATATAAGCCCAGAATCAATATCAGAGCCCAGGCCAGATGCTCTTCATCTGTGACTTTTGACTGCTGTATGGGAAAAACACCCTTAACGCGCAGAGAAAGGAAAAAATGGGCTGTGGACTGAAGCTTAATGATAGGGGGGTTTTCCTGCTGGAAACTGTGAATCTAATTTCACAGCACAGTAGCCGCAGCAGAAAATCAAACTCTGTCAGAGCTGCTCTGTCAATCTCATGTCTTGCAGCTCAAGTTGATAAGTGCACTGTTGAATTGATTAACTCTGCCTACATATTGGATGCACGGCTGCTCTGTTTTTTACCACAGTTGCCCTGTCTGTTGTTCTTATTTATTCATTGCCTCATCCTTCGACTGTTGTTGTGGTCCGTGTGTCCTGGTGTCATATCTGTCTGTGTCTTTCTTGAGATTTATTTTAAACTCCATCTCCTGACCTGAACAAAAGGCCCTTTGCCTTTTGCCTGGCTGTCTTTTCTTAATTGAGTTGACTAGGAAGATAAAGGTTAACTAAACAAATGAACAAGTATACACAAGTAGACAAATATTATGGCTCTGATGTTTTTATTTCATTCTTTTGTTTTATATAATAACATTGTTCTAACATATTAGTCTTTTTTTCTTTGGCCATTTTTAGATACAACATTATGTGATATTTATTCACTATGTTTATAGTTCGATTTGTATTTCCTTTTGAGATATGTTACATGCTGATTGGTTGTAGTTAAAATTACTTTCTTTCTTGTGTATGTGTGTGTGGTGGCCCCAGGGGCAGAACTGAGGGATGTAATGACTGGGACGGATGGCAACAATAGCATCTCAGACGTGGTGAAGCAGCCGGCCTTCATTGCTGGTCTGGGAGGGGCCTGCTGGATTGTCCTCATGGGCTTCAGTGCCTGGCTGTACTGGAGGAGGAAGAAGAGGAAGGGACTCAGCAACTACGCAGGTAAAAAATCAATTTACATGGTTCTACATCAACACAGAATCTCACAGCACAGTAGCTCTGTCTCTCTCCAATGAGAGTGGATGTTGTCACACATGTGACTCCATTTGGGCTGGCTAGGGCATAAATACAGAACAAAGGAAATATATTCAGCACAGATGGAAATAAGCTCTATTTACTTTAATTCACTGTGCACTGATGCGCATCAGCTGTGAACAGAGTCCCATCAGAACTGCACTTCGACACTCTAATACATTCATTCGAGATAAGTAATTTAACATCCCCTTCCATTATCGGATCATTGCCAATGTTGTTTTCACATCAACAGGAAATGTGTCTAGATTTAGGTACGAAGTATTCTTTTATCCTTCTGTGGGTCAAGCACATTGCTTTGGGCTATTATCATCGTAATGTGTATTGCAGCTTTCATAAGACTTGGGGACTTGGGGACAGACAGTGATTACCTAATCCAATAGGAATTTACCTGACCCCTTCTCTGAAAACACATCGAACACATTGAAGAGTTTCATCCCAAAACATCATATTTCCATTTTTTTTTTTTTTGCTAAGTATCATAAAAATGATGAAAAATTGCTAATATAAAAAAATACATCCATGACAGTTAATTTGACATGACGTTTAATTTTGGAATGTAACAAATTGAATTCTTCCCACAACCTCCATTCTGAGATTATATCTTTGGTATTTCTGTAAAAAAATAGTAACAACTATGTCACCTTATTTGGACCCATAATTGTACCCCTCCAATCACTGTAATTTGAAAAATGCGGGAACACAGTGGAAAGATGCATCATTCCCCCAAGTTTAGTGGGGTCTGAGATATCACCAGTGACGGATGGACAGATGAACAAATGAATAAATGAATAGAGAAAAAACAACCCCCCACGGCTGATTTCATCACGGGGGACAAATACTCATTCTATAATTAAATGTATGGTGTTGCAATCTGTGTATGTTCATGCTTTTTGACATTAATTTAACACTTTAACACTCAATCTATTTTGTCCATGAGCTTTTAACATGAACAGTCTCTTTGTCTTTTCTATTTGCAGTTCAGTCGTTCACCTTTACTCGTGCAGGTATGTTTTTACATCTTGCATTAGATATTGATATATAGCATATATATAGATTTCTGCACTGCTTGATAGCAATTGTTTACCAGTCAAGCAGACTGATGGCAACAGATTTTCAGAGAACGTTATTATAGTTTAATCCTTTCTCTTTCCTCCATCATTTCTCTTCAACGGGACTGCAGTTACATTCCAAAGAGACAGAGGCCTGATTAGAAATGGAAGGTAAGAAATTCAACTAACTTGTAAAAATAGCATTATACACTAACATTATAGTGCCTTGCCTTGTAATGCTCACTTGGCCATCTGTGGGGGCAAAAGCTCATTGTAATACATGGAATGAATAGTGCTTTCATGATGAATGGACTTTGTATACCTGTTTCAACATTCCCTATGCTTACACATATCAGTGCATCATGTGCATTGATGTATCAATTGATGAAATCAATTGAAATTAGTGGTACCAGTTAATGCAAGTGGTCCCATCTTTTATTCACTGTTTTTCTTGGTTCATCTGAGGTTGCTGGCAGTGAAAGGTCATGGCAGGAGGAGAGAGGCGATGAATTTGCTGGTTGAAAATCACTCTTATGGAGTGACCAAATAGTATATGAGGATATAATAAGAAAATGGCCCTGTCGAGCTGGAGCCTGAGACTCCACTTGGTGTGCATGAGAGTGTCCTTTTATTTGGCAGACAATGAAGCATGCCTACCCCAAATATCACTGAATATCACTGGATACTGAAACAAGGAGAGTACAAGGAGAATTTGCCTTGGAGCAAAGGATGAAGTTCCTCTTCTGTTTCTCTCTTCCTTTCCTTTTTCTGCTTTGTCACACCGAAGCAAGCAGATATGCCCAGAGCAAAAACAAACGTGGCAAATAATGCACTAAAAATAAAACATTTGTTGCCTAAACCCAATGTGTGTGTGTGTGTGTGTGTACATACGTGTTATTGTGCCATGTGTGTCTAAATAAATGTATGTAAATGTATGTATATGCTTGAATATGCCTATGTATTTTTAAATGGAAATTATTCACATAATTGTTTAAACACCTTTGAGCCATCACAAGTCAGCTGTGTACAATTCCCTTGGCACTTGGCGAGCGAGGCTCAGTGGAAAATTCATTTGTGTACTACCACATTAATTAGACAAATGCAAACAGAGTGCACGAGGCATGTGACTGTTTCATTATTTTACCAGCAGCTGATAGGACGCGGTCACATATTGTCATTTTTTTCCTAAATTCCTGGCCACAAAACCCCTACCTCAGGGGTAGAGACTGATTTTATGACTGTTGTATTTCACTAAGACAAAAATAACGTGGTTTCCTAAACCACCTAATGGGCTTTGCTGTCTCTGTTGATATGGAGACGGTGCACCGCTGTAGCCGATCTGCCAGAGGGTGTCCATGATTCTCAATTTAAAATGTAAATTTCTGTTGTGCTAAGGCTCTAAAGTGGATTTAATGTGTATTTAGGCCCGCCATGTCTCTCCAGGGAGAGTTAGGGCTGGTGGAGTCTAAGGGGTGGCAGAAGCCTGATTTATAGACTTACCACTTTATGTCTCTCTGTTGTTTATTGTCGCCTCTGCACTGGGCTGCTCCAGTGGAGCAAATATGTTGAATGAGGTTTCACACCAATTTGTTGTTGATGCAGCCAGAAAAAAATGAGTAATATTGTTGGAATGCTGGCTGGATATCTAAAGATGTCTCTCTCTCTCTCTCTGTGTCTTTCCTTCCCTTTCTCTCTCTTTTTTCCCACTCTATCACTCCCTCCCTCTTCTCTTTATCTCTCTAAAAACATCCTCTCCAAGTCGTCCTGGTTTGTTGAAAGCGGGTGACCCAGGCCTCCCCTGGTTGGCTGACTCCTGGCCCTCCACCAGCCTCCCAGCCAACGGGGGCTTAGGGAGTCCAAAGGGCAATAGTAACTTTGGCCGTGGAGGTAAGAAACAGAGACAGGCTGTGTGCAGACTGGCAGGGCGGGGGAGTTGGAAAATACAGTTTGAGGAATGCCTGGCCTGAACAGTGGGTCGGATATTCATCCCTTGGGGAGCACAGTGACAGGCCATCACGCATGTGCACACACACACGCACACACACATGCACACACACACACACACATGCAAATTAAAAGAGCCTTTGAGGGCAACATTTAACTAATTGAATTTGACAAGTCTAAGGCTTGGTTTAAATTCTTTCTCCTGCTCTGGTATTGAACATTTTGTGACGGTGAACGGTAGTATGAGATTGATAGTTGAAGTATCTGTGTTTGTGTGTGTGTGTGTGTGTGTTCTTTAAGCTCATTAGAGCCCCCATGAGCTATCCTAAGAGGCAGGCTTTGTGTGTGTGCGAGGCATTGGAGCTGAAGGTTAGCCCTGTTTGAGTGTCCCTCTCCATGAACACGACACTGGGCTCCCACAGCATGTTGCATGCTAATTGTGCTGCTAGACAATCACTTTCATTTATATCAAGTCCATCTGAGACTTGTGTTTAACTAATGCAGAGTGCCAGAGCAGCAGGGAGTGTTAATGACCTTAAAGATCGTTAACTTCATGTCAACTTATCTCTCCATGATCCCCTTTCCCTTTCCCTCCTCACTCTGTCTCCCTCCTCCCTTGTCTCAGATGTTTTACCATCCGCAGCTGTAGAGAAGACGGGCACCATGCTGTCTGATGGTGCCATCTATAGCAGTATTGACTTCATGGGGAAGGCAGGCTACAGCAGCCCAGCGCGAGGCAGTCAGCCCACCCCCTACGCCACCACTCAGATACTCCAGTCCAACAGCTTCCATGAGCTGGCTGTGGACAGGCCTGACCCACGCTGGAAGGCCTCTCTCCAAGCCCAGCAGGAAATAGCCAACCTGGGCTACTCACTGACCGACAGACGCCCTTGCAGTGGTATGAGGCATGAAGAAATCAGAGAATGAGTGTGCAAGATAGAGCGCAGCATTTAGTGTTTAGTGTGTCCAGGCAGAATAAGGCTCTCTGTCCTTGTCCTTGTAAATAAAAACCTTGTATCTCCAAATTACATTTTTTTAGGAAAAATCTATTTTTTAAAATGGTTTAAATACTGTGCCAAAGTCTTAGGCACACGTAAATAAATTCTGTGAAGCGAAAATGCTTCCAAAAATAAAAAAGTACAAAAAAGTACAAAATGTACTATAAAGAGCAATAATGTAAAATATATAAAATAAACATCTAAGACCAAATTTATATGAAAAAATCAAGGGTGCCTAAGACTTTTGCACAGTACTGTATGTGTGTGTGTGTGTATGTATCTCTTGCTCACTTGCCTGTTATAGTTTGCCTGAAACATTGCATTGAAACTCTCATTGCAACTTACATTGTACCACTGGTTGGCCCAGTATCAGGATGGAGAGGGAGAGGGATAAAACACTAAAGAAAATAGCAAGATTTAGCAAGAAAACAGCAGATAATAGAAAGAGTTTTTCTGTGAATGCAACAAGGGATAACAGGAGGAAGTTTACATGCCAAACCAGGAAAAGATCAAAATGGAGGAGGGGGGGATATATTTACGTATGCAGTGAAAATTGACCCTGAGGACATTGTTCTTGATTACTGCTCTGTCTTCAGCACAATTCGTCCCTCAGCCTTGGGAGCTTCTCTAGCCCAGAAATGTCAGATAATTGCAACACATTTCTTTGGATAAACTTGATTAGCGAGGGCAGAAACTCTTTAGTGTTCTGAGTTATGTATATATACAATTTGTGTAGTAGCGGAAAGTGGAGGCGTCTTGTAGTGACAGCTCTAGTCTGTGTAACTATGCACTATGCCTGAGAGATAAGGGAGCATAAGGAAGAGCCAGTGTGGGAAGTGTGTGGAAGCGACCTGAAGCGGTGCGCCTCAGGTTTTGATACCTCTTTAAGAAATGTCAGCATTAAGAAAAAGTCCTAGTGCTCTGTCAGCACGTGGGAAGAAGAAATAATGAGTGCCAAGTGGGAGACAGAATTCGAAAAAGTTAAGTTAAGATAGCTTTCAAGGCAGTGCTGTACTATATGTGTGTGGTGCGTGTGTGTGTGAGAGAAAGAGAATCCAGTGTACAACAGTATTTGCTTCTTAAAGATCTCAGCACAGCAAACTGTATAAGGATTTGTCAGTATTGTGTAGCTAAGACCAAACTTCCTTCACTCTTTACTTACCCTTAGGTGGAAAGGCTGGGAAGAAAAAGAAGGTGAAGGGTGGAACAAAGGCCTCTAAATCAAATGGGACATGTTGGGCTAACATGCCCCTGCCTCCCCCACCCATGCACCCTCTGCCAGGTACCGAGGTTGACCTTGACCATTACCCCCCGGAGAACCATGGAGGAGGGTAAGATACATTCATGTCTCATCAATCTCTCTCCTGGAACACACGCACAACCAAGTGCAAACACAAAAACACACAGATGCACGTTAACACAAAGAAACGCACACATATACAGAGGTCAAAATACCCTGCACCTGTGCCCTGTGTGTGCGTGTGCGTGTGTGTGCGTGTGTGTGCGTGTGTGTGCGTGTGTGTGTGTGTGTGGTGCATGTGGTGTGTGTGTTCCATCAGAGAGATTGGTGAGGAGCTTTCACAGGGAGTAATTTAGACACTGATTATAGAGAGCTCCTGTCGCTTTCTTCATGTAAAGACAAGGGCTACTTACCAACGGAGCAAAGAAAACAATACATGAAATTGAAGTCTAGATGAGTAAGTAACATCTATTTAAGATCAGTTAAGGCAGAGCTAGCTTAAGATAGTGGACATTTAAAATTATGGGTGTGTAAGAATGTAGAGTAGCAAAATCCTTACTTGGAGATTTTTTTCTGAACATTGTTTCTTCTACATAACTATGCAATTATCTGTTCAAGTCAGTGTGATGGTAATCATGGATGACATTCTGTCCGCTTGATAGATATGACAGCAACAGTTGGGCCCCACCCCTATCAGTCCAGACCTACCTCCACCAAGATTTGGACAACGAGGTAGAGGAGGAGCAAGGTCCCACTCCACCTCTAAGGGGACGATCCTCTTCCCCGACAGGAGCTCCCTTCAGCCAACCCTCATCCTCCTCTCTCAGCTCTGCCCACCATGAGGAAATGCAGTCCATTTTGCAGGCCCACCTGGATGAGTTGACCAGGGCCTACCAATACGAGGTGTCCAAGCAGGCATGGTAAGGCTTTTTAAAGTGTGTAGAGGCTTTACAGTTGTGTCACAAATCTTCTTGCAACCACGTCTGATGCCATCAAGGAGGTCCGTTGGAGAATTGGCCGTGCACAAATAATGGCTAAACATTTAAAAACCAGGCTGGAAAAAGAAAGATACTTGCAAAAGATTGTTGTGGCGTGGGTCAGTTTAATAATGTTATAAGCAAAAGTGAATGGTCTGATAATGTAGATTTGTTTACAAATTAAGGTTACTGTTACTAAAAAGCTGAGGACCTCCAATATGGCCGCCACACGGTGTGTTGCATTACCTGAAAGCCATCTATAGTGAATGAATAAAACTAGGGCAGTGTTCTGACTTGATTTATTTATGTGAGCTAAGAGATACATTGTTTATTTTATTAATTTTGTTGCATGAAATTGTTGCGTGCTTCGAATGCATCACATTTATGTTGTGGTTAGCACATAGTCTGAGCAGTGATTAGCGCATACTCTGAGCCATTCTTTGCAAATACCACAGGCTCTTGTTCTTATGCATAAATGAACGATCACATTTTGCTCATAATACTTTCAGCAGACAATGTTTGCTTTGCACGGTGAGCGGAGAGTCTGTCAATTTATTCCTTTCATTCTGTAGATAGGGAAGGTTTTGCATATCAATGGCCAACGTTTGAGAGGTTCATACTGCTGGTATTTACATGTGTCAGCCCTAACCTGCGGTCCGTGTTTCCTGGGAGCGATAAAAACAGCTCTCCACTGATAACACCTTTGATGGAGCATTGGAAAACTTGTCAAGTCAGTGGCGACACGTGTCGTAGGGTAATGACTAGGTTTAGTCTAACATGCTGTACTGACAACACAAAATAGAGTTGGCAATTAAGCGTGCGTCTCTATGGTGGGACGTGAGCCATCATGGAGGACAGCTGTGGGGGAGATAACAGGCATGTTGGTTACAGCACTGCCCATCCAGATATCCTTTATCCAGTCCAATTACCACTCCATTGTGTTAGCGCAACACACACCGGCAAAGAGAAAGTAATCACTGAAATCACTGCAGGCATTCAGAGATGCTTCAATAAAGAATGAATTCAGTCTCTGCATACAGACAGTCAACGTTACTGAACACGCTCTGCTTCTGCACTCTGGAACTTGTTTTGCAGCACTCGCTCTCTGCTCACCTCCATTGCCTTTTTTCAATCTTTCTTTTTGTTCATTGATATGTTTCCCCATATTTAATTAGGCACATGAAGGGCAGTCCAAATGTGTCCAAGACCCCCATCCCGCCAATGGACTTTATGTCCAGTACACTGGGGTCTGACTTGGGGGCCACCCTCCTGTCTGAGGAAGATGAGGATGAGGAGGAGGATGAAAGATATGCTGTGGTGTCAAAGAATTTGTGTGGCTTCGAATACACCCCTGGTCACAGCGTGGATAACCTGGAGGCCCCAGGTATGTTTGAGATGTGGGAAAGGTGATCTCATTTTTTAGAAGTCAGTGCTGTTAAATAAGTAGACCTCCAGGTTAATGACAGTAAGTAAGTAGACCCAAAACTAATTGGCCTGCCAACGAGAAATGATGCCCAACTGCAGCACATGCCTCCTTAATATAAGTTGAAGATGAAACACCCCCATTGAGAAATAGGTCATTACAGCTGCAAATAATAATCGGATACAGCAAACAAAAATAGATAGATAAATAAGAATATAACAAATGGGTTATATAAACTGACAATTTCAACACTAGAACATGATAAGTAGAAATATATGAATGGAAAGTATGAAAAAAGTATGGATTACAGCATTATAAGGGTGTGAAAAATAACAACTGTAGAAGTTCCTGAAGCAAAGAAAAAATGAATGAAAAATGCCTACAGTATGAAAATATAACAAAAAAATATACTGACAAATATGCAGTATGAAATATAATATAATAAAATATATAGAGGTATGTTGATGAGAACATGAAGAAAAACAAATATGTGAATGTTTTAACATAAAAAGAGGATACGTGCAGGATGTGCAAAATGTGTCTTGTATTAACATTAACAGGTCTGCAGAAGGCGACATATAAGAAATTGTCTGGGCATGCGTTGGTCAAAACTATTGAGCTCATCAAATATATTCAATTATAAATGTGACAGACATAGAATGTACAGATTTGGGAATGTGTGATGCCACTTGTCCACCTTATCAAAAACCCAAGATGGAGGTACCATATTTACAGAAAAAGTGACAATGTGGAACATGCATTGTTGTTTGTTCTCAATAACACTATCATTAACAAAACACATGTATGGATGGGGGTAGCACACATTCAGAAAATGTGTCCAGACATACAGTATGTACCGACTCACATGCGAGAATGTACAGAAATATTTACTCATCAGAAACAGTGCCAGCAAAAGGTGAGATGTAGGTTAGTCCAGAGCATATGGATGTGAAAAGCGGTCCAGGATAGTTCATATAGGCAGTACAGGCGCTATGCTTCAGCACCCTCCTAGCTGGCTGAGGCTGGGGCCACGGGGCAGAAAGCATTGTGCAGACTGATGTCTGTCTGAACTGTCTGCTATGGACAGACTGTTTACAACAGAGTCCAAGGCTTACAATGGCTCCAGTCTCAACATACACACGGACACATGCACACACAGGCTAGAGTTGGCTCTTAGGACAATTACATTGTGTATTACAATCACCGTGTTTATGTTGCCAGCAGAGGTGATGACAGACACCCCAAGGTGATTTAGAAGCCACATTTGGTGTCAAGTAAAACTGTATTGTATCACCAAGCTATTTTTGAACCATAATATATGAATCAGAATCTAAAAACCTGTATCCTTTTCCTCCCTGTAAACATTCTTTGTCAGAGATTTTCTGACGGAACCCTTTTAAGAGTTATTTGAAACCATGCTTGCTTAGCCATCAAAATCATGATGTAGAACCTTTTCAGAACTGTGGTAGAGCTCTACATAAAAGTCCCACGTCTAATATTTATGATTTGATGCAATTATAAATAGGGTTCTGTCTGAAAACATTTCTTTAGAAAGAAACATGAAGGCTTCTCCCACAGGGACAAAATGGTACTTTTTTAGACTGCAAATCTATTGTTAGGTAGGTTAAAGCCAAATCCAGAGATTGACTTGTGCATTGAGAATACATTTTTTTCAACACTCTTAATAGCGTTGCAGGTCAAAATACAGGTCAGTTTGACTAAAAGTATTTACAGACATTGGCAATGTAAACACTAAAAAACCTCATGTTTAGCTGTCACATAGTATGAGTTCTTGTGTTAAAAGTTCAGTCAGTCAGTTTGAGAGTTAGAAAATATCTTCAGCCCAATGAATCTAAACATGAACAAAGCCAGTACAGTGACAGTATTTCCACGGGGGGTGGCATACTGCAGTTATGGCACAGTTGTTAATGTTTGTATGATGTCTGATTTGAGTAAAACATGTCATCGAGTGGAGAAACCATCGGCTATGCTGTCCTCAAGTTGCTCACATCAATGCAACAAAGAAATATGAGTCCCAGGAGGTAGTTTCTGCTTAAAACATTTAGTAACAGTGTACACAAACCCCAGTTTATAGGGCATTCATAACCCCTGAACAAGACCGCATTTATGGCACGTTCATGATTACTGGTTCAATCCTGATGTGAGCTTTCATATCATGAAAAGTGGAAGGGAGTAGATGTTCATTTTCACACATCCAGTATCTAGGATACAGCATGTGAACATCTTTAGGGTGTATTTTTCCTTCAAGATGTCAGGGTTAAAAAATATCACATGTAGGGCAGCCATACCACATAAGTCTTTTACAATATATATGGTAGTAAATCAGATGTCTTTAATTTTTCATTTCACAATTTCTATTATTTCCACTACAGATGCAACATCTTGCTGGCTCTCCTATAAATCCACATCATGCATGCAGAGCCAATTCAATGCTGGGGCTGACCCACAGTATCTGGGCCTTAGAGCCTAGTTGTACAGGCATGCTCAGCCAAATCTTTCTCTCCATTACCTCTCTCTCTCTCCTGCCCATTGTAGGTAAAACCTTCTCCCAGCAGCATCGTTCAGACAGCTCTGTCTCGACAGACAATGGTGCACTGGGTACACAGAGCCTGGGCCACAAGAGGGCGCCACAGACTGGCCTCAAACCGCGGACCGGCACGATTGGAACTCTGCCCAGACGAAGAGACACCAACACAGAGGGTAAGCAACATTCAGCTGGTCATTATCAGAGAGTCTTCTAACTTAGTAAACTCTTAAATCGCAAAGTGCCTTGTATCATAATGTCTCATTCGTATCCTGTGCCAAACACCCTCCTCTACCATCCACTCAACAGCCCACACATCAGCCTTGAAGTCCCTGCACAGTGTGGGCACCCGCATGCACAGCTCGTGGGCAGCTGCGGCCTCAGACTCCTCTGAAGAGTGCATGGTTACCGTGTCTACACTGGAACGGCAGCATATGGCTTCCTGGAGTGGCACAGCAACATCCAACAGGGCCACCCTGGGTAGAGGTAGCCACCAGAGGCCTGGCACCGATCCCTCCCACAACGAGCATCTACCCACAAACAGCACAGAGCAGAGGGAACAATGTAAATGCTTATTCTCTCCTATGATATGTGTTTGAAATAGTTAAGGAGGTTTTTGTGTGCACATTACTCAGTAGCGGTGTACCTGAATGCAAGTGCTATAATCAGCATTTGTTTTCACACGAAATTTATTGATTGTTTAGTGCACATTATATATTTTTCTCTTCTAATAGACATCATGCAATACTCTCTTTCCCCCCTTGAATTGTCCATCTCACAAAGGCATTTTGCAGAGAAAGACAAGACAAGGCTTATCTCTAGTCAGTTGTCACAGCACCACACTACAGCAATGTAGCCTGTCTAATCTTCCAAATGAAATGAATGGGCTACTGTAATGAAATGATTCGGACCACGTTAAAGCAATGTCTGCATGATAAATTGCATTTTAAGCAATATATTTTATGTTTCTAAGGGACAACTGTTAAAATGTATGAGTATGAGCCTAAAAAGTGACATCAGATTTTACACTGTGGTTTTTTGTGTCTTCCTGCCTCTCTTTCAGAGTCTTTGTGATACGTTGCTCCCTGCAGTTGCTGCCTGTCCCAGGACACCTTATTTAAAAGCGCAATGAGATTTCTCTCTGCGAATGACACAGAATGAAGCCTGGTAGATGGAGAGGAGACAGAATGAAGACAGAGAAAGAAAGGGCAAGATATAATGCAGAGCTGTAAATGTCATGTACAGACACAGGCACCAGTCTCACAGTGTTCTTTTTACAGTGTTACTTTCTTCCCCCTCTTCAAAAGAATAAACTGTATGTTACATGTCTGCTTCTTTTTTCTGTCACATGGTGTACAGCAATTCACACAGTGGAGATGAAGAAGAAAAATCACTAAATCTATTGACTCATGAAAGTGAAAGGACTTGCATAATTTGTAAATAATTGTTTTTTTAATTATGATTTTCTCTTTTTTTGCTTTGCTATGCAAGCCAAACCTAATGTTGTCTCTTTTAACTGTGATTTATTACCGTGAATCGTTTTTCATTAATGCTCAAAATGTCATTTAAAATGCTTATTTTGATGAATCTACTGTATTGTTGTACTTTGCACAGAACGTTTTGGTGATAATAAGCACAAAACTCATCGTCAGCTGAGCTGAGGAGGAGAATCATAATGGCAAAGAGGGACGTCTATGTTAAACAGATCCTAAATAGAAGAAATATACTTGGCTGTAATGTAATTTGTTTGTTTTTTTGTTTTGGTTTTTAAAATATACCCATATATTGAGAGTTATGAGGAAAAACACAGAATGACTTGAGTAAAATATGCCAAAATAACAAACATGATATGTTGCTCTGTGTTTCATACTGAAGTTACTGGGAGTTCCACTGTCCAATGTACCTGTAATGACTCAAGTGGCAAGTGGTTGCCAGAGTATTCTTTATGGTAACAAAGCAACAAATTAGTTTGATATCCAAAGCAAGGACATAGGAAGTAGGGTTGTATCCTTAGTCTACCATCCCCAAAATGTAGTATTAGTAGAATCAATATTTTCTTTTATTGTTTTTTTTTTTTTTTTTAATTTTTTTGTTTTTTGCAATTACATACAAGAGTAACATTCAAGAATGATGACAATGCAATACTCGAACAACAATATGAGAGTAAAGGGAGATGGGAAGGTGGAAGGGAGTAGGTGGCAGCCACAAGCCATGCTTTACCTTGGGCGGGCAAAGACAGAAGCATTAAAATGTCCTGGTGTTCCCTGAAGACACATGAGGTACTTGCTTTAATGAGAACTAATTGATGTAAGACATCTCAGTAGCTGTACTAGTATGAGTTTATCTTATCTACCCCAGTGTTAAATGGTAATGGATATATCATCTTATAAAGATGTATAAAACCCAGTGACCGGCACATGTTTCCCCTGGACCTAATAGAAGATCTCTTTAATATTAAAACCTTTTTTAAAGTTTAAAATGCAGCCGGTTACCATTTTCTGCCTATGAGATTCACGATGGCGCTTTTACACTTGTTTTGATGGTTCTGTTCTGACTATTCTTGTAATGGCTCTCCCTTTGAAGAATCTTTACCTGCCAGATTGGTTTGCCCTCAGGAATACACAGCCACATACAGTATGGCCATTTTTCAATCCTTTGATGCAAAATAAAATGTGTGTTTGAAACTGAACCATAATTCTCCTTGAAGTGCCTTTGAGTTCCATCCACAGTCCGATACACTTGGCAGTAATGGGCCTAGCAGTCGAGCTCTATTCGTTAGAGCATAATCATTAAAAGAAGCTGCAGGTCTCTCCTGTGGAAGGTTTTTTAGATAATTCAACTACTCAACTATTCAGTTCCTGAATCATCCTCTGTGGGTTCTACTGGTCAATGAAAGCAACATATTGTCAGTGCTTTTTAGAGCTTTAAGAATTGTGCTCACAAAGCTAGAGATATGTGAGCTTTAAGCCAGCATGAGCAATATTTCAAAAAATCTAGCCCAGACAGTGGTCTAGTGGTCAAGTGTCCATGACTTGGGAGTGTAACACTGGATAATAATTTGTGACTTTGTGAAAATGTGTTAAATCTTTCGTAACACAAGTATTCAAGATATTATGAATATAAAGTTTCACGGTTTATGCTCAGCTGAAACATTTCAACAGAATGTCATCCCTCTAAAGCAAGACTAAGTTTTTAGTGTGTCTCTGTGTGTGTGTGTTTGTGTGTGTGTGTGTGTGTGTGTGTGTGTGTGTACACATGTTGTCTCTGTCTCTAAATGTAGGAAAGCCGTTGCCATGAATATAATAAAACAAAAAACAGTGATTTGATGTTATTACATTATCCAGTGAAGTTATTACATTATTAAACAAAAAAGTTATTACTCACTGGAAAATGTAATAAGTTATTACATTTTCCGAAAAGGTTATTTTCCATTGAACATGTTTAACGTCCGACAAGTTATTGCATTATCTGGTTACAGGGACGTTATCACTTCTGTCTGTTAAAGGACACGCTTTGAATTTGATGGATATCTGCAGAGGGCTGAGTGCAGGACTGTTTAAATATATGATGTGATGCAATGAATTTTATTTTTTTGAATTAACTTCTCAGTCTGGTTCTGAAGCCCATTAGGTTTGACTCTATTATGGCTTGTTTATCCACTCCTGCTGACTAGAATTAGCAAGAAAACCAATTTTATTTGTTAGAATTCATGTGTTTCATGTGTTTTGGTTGCACCAGTGGGCAAAGGTCAAGTTTGTGAAATGGCAAGAAGACCCTTAATAGCTAACATGATATGAGGCTACATGGACACATTTACCATTCTTCCATATACCCTTGGTGAAATGTGGCGTGGCTGTGATATTTCTAGCCCCTTCTGGACCACATGTTACCATGGTCAACTGAAATAAACAGCAGGGTGATGTAGCAGAAGGGAGACTGCCCTTCAACTGGAGGACCCCTGTGTTGGAAAGTATCATCCCCGCTGACTTGAGCAAGGCACTGAATCCCAGTTCTGTAGCTGACACTGACCTCTGACCTCTGACCTCCCTGTGGAGTGAGGAAGTAAGATCTCCCTCAGGGAACATTTGGGATTTTTTTGCGCCCAAATTTGTATAGCGTTTCATATTCATAAGACAAGGGTAAACACAAAGGGCAACTTGTATTTACTACATTTCCATGACAACTAAAAAAAGACAATTGAATAATATGGAACAAAAAAAACATCAAATATCCCCAAAAAATTTGAGTGCCTAACTTCAAGCTCACTTTCCGTCATCATACAGGAAAACGTGTCATCCCTAAATATCCAAGGATGAAGATATCACCCCAAATATAAAGTGTGTTCTGTAAGATGGTCTCTTTTCTGATGGGGGAGGCAAGCAAAGAACCTCCTCTAGGGGAGCAATGCCCACCCTCTCACCCTCTGATCTAGTCGAACTTAAATCAATATCAGAATGAACAGTAATGACAGTCTGGATTTATATTAACAATAACAGCCTCACACTAAAAGTAAAAGTCTACGCTTCAAGAAATAATAAGCTGTAAAAAATAATATTTCAATATAGCACATTCATTTCCTCAGCACCTCCACGCCACTGCCAGAGCCAATTTAAGCATAAAGGAAATGTCAGAATCAAACATATTCAAAGGAAATACAGACGATGTGATGAAAATACTTTCAATGGTTCACTGTATATTTTTAGACTCTAAGGCTAGGAATTTCAGATATTTACTGCTGAAAAAATGATGTTAAAGATCGTTTGCAAGTGTCTGGGAGGCGATTTAACTGTGACCATGAGGTGACGGTGACCAAGTCTGTGACATTACCAACCACCTTTTTTTATTCAGCCCTTTCACATTCCATAGACATGCAATTGTATTGATGGATGATCGGGGGACAGCCAGTCTTTACATATTAGTGATATGTGTATAACTGCTATGGTGTCTTAGCTGTCTCCAAATACTCATCAGTGTTATTCTATGTAAAGGTACCAGTGTCTTACCACTGTCTCCTTTGTGGGATTGCTTTTATGGTTTACTTCTGGGTAAATGATTTGATTTTGTGGCCATATGTGGTGGAGAGAACCTTTTCAGTATGACAATGTGTAACCTTGCCTAGGAAAGCCCATCCGTGACTCATGACATTTGGCTAATTGGAACATTCAGAGAGTGTGGTGGATTACACAAAACCCACCTGAGACCATGGGTTCCACTCTGTGGCTCTACTACCCTCAGGGTAAGGTAAAGGCCAGTGGTCTCCTGGTCCTTAGCTCCCTCAGCGACCAATTTATCTTCATCTAGTTTGCCCTAATTATTCATCTCTTGTACTGTTGTAGGCATGTTTCATGGTGCCTCTGAGACAGAGTAGGAAGACCTTTTCTGGTGTTTTCTGACAGAGGGTATTCTGTTTAGGCAGTATGCTAGCATACTGCCTTTACTTCAGCTCCCACAGTCTTGACTCTTCTTATGCCTTCTCTGCTGCCATTGTAAGGGCAATCTCACACAGTTAATCCTCATTGGCCTTCCATCACATCCTTATTGTGCTGGAAGTCACCTGACATCCTCACCTCTGATGCCAGATGCCACATTATCATCACCCTTTGACAATCAAGTTCTCCCTTCTCATCTCCCACCTTCAGCTGCTCTCTTGGCGTCGTTAGCACATTCCTCTCCTGGTTCACGTTCAACTATCGCTGACAGACAGTGATATAGCTCCATAAACAACTGTAAAGTCACCACTGCCGCAGTGAGCTCCAACTCACCACCAAATTCATTTTCTTTGACACCTGCTAATTCCTCACCGACTGTCTGCTTGAAGAAGAAATAATCTTCCTCAAACGCAACTGCAATAAATTTGAAATCATAATTATTGTCGCTACATTACTCAGAACTTCTCACTCAGTACCACTGTCACGTCATCCCAAGTTCACAACCTTGGCACCATCCTTGATTGCATCTTCTACCACGTCAATTTTAAAAACTTGAAAAACGCTGCCTGCCTCTGACAGCACCTGTGCATTTCACTACTGAGAACCGAATCAATGTTTTCATCACTTCCGGACTTCATTACTGCAACAGCATCCTCTTTATATCCTCAATAAACATGAATATGTTGAAAATACCGCTCCCTGTATGATTGCATGTACCTGTTCAAGGTTTGATAACATACTAGTGCACCCTAACAGAATACAGTTAAATATTCTGTGAAGATGCAGCACCTTGTGTTGTATAAGGAGGAAAGAAATATGGAGCACCTAGACAACATATGGTGCAGCTCAATTGGAAAGTGAGAGGAGGCCTGTTTTTCCATAGTGCCGCCAGCCCATGCTGTCTTTATAGATCTGTCCCCTTACAAAATGTTGTTGAGGGATGACAGCCATCAATTCTACTTTTCTTGTCAGCCGCTCTACAGTTCTGCCACATTTGCCCTAGCTGTCATGGCCAGCTCTTTGTGTACAGACTGCAGAGAATCTGCTGGATAAACACAGCAAAATTGGAAATTAAACTTGGCAGTGCACACACAGACACACACACACACACACACACACAATCTTAGAAACCAAGGCAAACAATTGTGTACAACCTGTAGGCAGTTGTCCTTGAAAATGAAAAACTGAAATTTTGGGGGATAAAGAGAGCCATTCATGGCTGCTAGTTGCTGAACTATTTTGCTGAGATGAAAATAATAACATCATAATAACAGCTGAAGCCTTATTCAGAGTTTGGATTAGTTGCTATCAAGGTATTGAAATAAAATTTTGTACGAGATTATTTCAGCATTGCATATTCAACTTCCCTTAAAGTGATGGGCACACTTTACCGAATTGCCTGTCTATGCCCAAGCTAGCCTGTTTCTAAAGTTTCAATTTTTGCACTTTAGGGGGTTAATACTACCTGGTCCTTACCAGCTACTCTGTACATTTGATTTAATCATCAACTCATAGTGGATTTATTTTATTAGATTTTGTGTTGATGATGGGTCAGTTTGTTGATATTGTTCACTTGTGTCACTCTCCACCCTGAATGGAGTGGACACCAACTGCCGGCTGCTTGAATTAAAAGTATTCACCCACCATTTAGTCATACTAGTCATACCGCTCATACCTGAGGTGGTAAAGATAGATCACGCTCTAGCTTAGCTAGACAGCCAGACATCTGTAAAGGAGGTCATGCTGTCTACACTAGTAGAACAAACACAAGATGGTCTCACCAGTTGTTTTGATTTCAAAACAGCCTCTATGCCTCTCACCTAATCAAAAGAAAAACCTCTCAAAAGCCACCTATTTTTACCACTTATGTAAGGAAATACAATAATGACAGTTCCATGTGACTATTGCTTTTTCACCTCTCCACAATGGAAACATTAAAAAGTAGTGAATATGCTGTAGGTTATTATGTTGTTGAGTGTCTCTTCTTCTCATAATGGTTGCAGCAAGAATGAAAGGAAACATACATATTATGGATAAGGGTCATAAGTACTATATGTATTTGTACAATGTGGAAGCAAAATAATTGAACAGAGGTTATTCTATTGTTGTAATATGAAGGCCTCTAAAGTTATGGTTATAATTAATGGTTATTATAGTTAAATAATGCAGGTTGATTAGTACAATTAGTACATAACAGAAAAAACAAGGCACTCCAGCTTGTCAGTATACTGGAGAATTTCTACCACCAAGTTTCAAAATATAGTCATATATTGGGCTATTATGGGGCTAATTCACACATGTATTAACTTCAACCATAACCATAGCTAACAGTGATATAATACTGAGACTAAGTTGGAAGAGGAAAAGGCTTGAGTTCCAGTATGTGGATCCTGGTGGGGCGGTGAGTCTACAGGAGGGCCTGTGCAATAAACCCTCTGATGTGAGTGATCTTGAGTGTAGGATTGCTTACAGAGTGCCGAGTGGCTGTCCTTATGCCACTTTGTTTTGTTCTGGTTCCATAAACTTGTGTTGTTCAGATTCAATTGCATTCATGTGGAAGTAGGCATGAGCACGTCAGGAAAGTGTTCCTTCAATGACAAGTGCAGCTCTGCTGGCAAGGTGAAGAGTCTATACTTCCCCTTTTGATCCTCTTAACCTGCGCCATATGTGGTCTGAAAGTAAAATGTGATTGTCCTGGCACACAGCCAAGCAGCGAGTTTGATTCCTTCTAGGTGGAGTGCATGGCTGCAGGGAATTCAGAGTTTAATTAATGAGCAAGCCTTTTATTATTATTATCATTATTACTCTGCCTCGTGACTTCCTGTCCTCACTGGTCAGTTGACCTACAAAGTGGGACTCTCCATTAACAACTTTATCCAAGTTATGAATCTGGAAATTTCTCTTAACTATATATGTTCATACACTGACAGAGTTAAGGTTTCTCATTGTATTGGACAGTTATTAGAATGTTATCAAACACCATGTGGGTATAACTTATGTAAGGGAATCAAGCTTAAAGGTACATTTTGCTAGTTTCGACCTTAAAAACATGCAAAGTGGAACTAACATAAAATTCAAAACCAATATCGTAACAATTTCATCCAGTGTTGACATGAAGGATACATTTCTTTGATTTCAAGGTGTGAGAGCAGAGCCATTATCTTTGTTCTGTCAAGTGAACATTGTCCAAACTAGTTTAGACAAGGATTCTCTACACTGGCAGTTTCAAAATGCTTTCTCACATCTGGCCCGTTGATCAAGGACAAGTCTGCGTCCTGGAAGCGACCTCCATCTGGTGTCGACGCAACAACCAAGTTTCTATGTCACAGTCACAGGAGAGTGATATCAAAAGGGAGTATGTTGAGTTTAACCGGTGGGCATCGGGGCGGGAGGATCACGCAGATCACGCAGCCTAGTCACCCACTCCTGAGTGGAGTCGATCTGGGTCTTTCTTGTTTATAAGGTATCAAAAAATGTATAAAATCATTGTAATTATTTGTGGATTGTGTTTATTTATGTGTATATCCCTACTGTATGAGTGTAGGGATGGTCAACCTGACACACACACACACACACACACACAATGAAAGACATCTGTGATAGGCTTTGGAGTGCTTCCTTCCTATTGACAGCATACAGCTGCTGTGTTAATGAAGGTTCATGTGTGAGGTTAATTACGCAGCGTGTCTCATCAAATCCTCCTCTCTTTTAACGCAGCACTCCCTCTTCCTCGTTCACCTTGAAAACTACTTCCTGTCTCACAGCCTCAGAGTTGGATAGGCTGACTTTTCAAGGAAGACCTTGAAAGGCATTCAACAATAAGTGACAATCAGAAATCAGGAACTGAAACCGGAAAATATCTTGAACGAGACAATTGAATTTGATGACGTTTTAATTATAAATAATGCAGTAAAAATTACAACTTTTTCCATCCAATCTATAAGATTCTCAGGAATGCCTGACACATGGAACACTGTCATTTTGTTCTTTTTAAACATGGCAAATTTCACTTTCTAAGCTTGACTCTATATGTTTTTTTTTTTTCCTTGCTGCCACTTCTTCTAGTGAGCACTGATGCCTTTCCTTAATTTTGTCTAGGCTTCTTTCACGTTTGCAAACCAAATTCCTTGTCCGTTCCATTTAAATTCCCTTGTGTCACACATGTGTTCATGCAGGGATGACAAGGACCAGGAACCATCATACTCAAAAGCAATTTAATCATCCTTCCCAATCTTGAGTAGACTTGAGGCTTTCTTTAGCTGTACAGACATTTTTTGCTTCAGCCTGTCTATGGTCCCTCGCTTTCTCAGAGACATGGGGGAAATCAGGGCATTGCTAGACGCAATCATTTGCATTTTTTTACTGTAAATAATGACTGTTTTTTTTTATGTCCCACTCACCCTGAATGACAATCAAGGCTTGCAATGAAATTTAAACTGGTAAAAAGAACCTCTAGGCTATATAGAATTAAGTTACATTTGGTTTGGTTACAAGATTTTTTTATGAATGACAATGTTGGTGCCATCCTCGCTCCGGGTGTAACCTACAGAGGTTTTACCGCAGCCCCAGTCAAGGCAACGCAGGACTAAAAGGAATGGACTCAGTGTAAGGAAACAACAAATGGTACTAGTCCATCACCAGACTTTTGAAGATCCTGAAGGCAGAGACAAAGAAGCCAAGAAAAAGTGAAGACACATGCAAAATGCTCAGTACACACACTGGATATGTCAAATCCGAACTGGAACAGCTTAAATGTACGCAACTGAATGCACAGAAGAGACACATCATTTTTCTCAGTCTAAATTGAAATGATTAACAAGAATTTTAAGACTGATTTTGCCCAGAATGAAATTCATATAATAATGACTTAAAATAAAATTAAGTGATTGTGCTTTCATAACCAAAGTAGAACAAATAATACAAAGACAAGATGGACATCAATAACAAAACATTAACAGTGCTATATAAAATGCATTTAAAATATATAAGATCCCATTGAAGCACTTCTGTGGCAGTAAACAATTGAAAACAATTTACAAGATGGCTGGTGATGATATGACTGAATATCAATTACAGTAAAATAACAAGACAACTGACAAGCAAAGACCATATGGACCACATTAGGCAATCGTCATAGACAATATCTTTGTATACACTCACAACAGCCATCAAATGTGCACGTACTGTAGTTCATCTCACATTACTCAGCAACCCACCATACAGGCTGGTGGAAGCTAGTCATCAACCAATAACAAGTAAACAATAAATAGTGCTTCCAATTAAAGTCCATGGACTCAAACAAGACAGCACCTTTTCTTACACTTTCTTTTTTCCAACATCTAATGAAATTGTAACTAGAAAACAATAATAACAAATGTGCAGTATTGTTTAGGTTCCTCTTCCGTATAATAAAGGTCTTATTCCTTCATCTGAAGCAATAGTAGGAATCTCCTGTTCTCGTCGCATTGCTCCTCAGCTCTCCAGTAACTGTGGAAACAAAACTGATGTTTCACTCCTCCATGCATGTAATTTTCATATCCATGACAGTGTATCAGGGGCACCATAATTCATGTGACAAGGTTTTCATTAAGTTTAACAAAAAAAAAAAAACTAAAAGACTAAAAAATCCTGATTGATATTATTTACCTCTACTTCCTGGAAGCCCCCTTGTTCTGGAGGTGTCACCTCTCGTCCCTGTTTGGTCCTTGAGTCTCCAGATGACATGCAGCTGGGGCCACCAGGCTCCCTCTGAGCCTGAACTGACGGGAAAGAGGGACGGCTGTACAGAAGGACGTCCCCAAAATCTGAAGGAGAGAAAGGAAATAAATAATTTTAGTTGTTAGTGGACATATGATCAAGTGTTCAAAAGTTCCACAGAATCCAAAGAGGAATTTTGGGAAAACTACCTGAGTGCTGTCGGTTTTTGCTGCTCCCTTTTCCTCCATGATGAGTTTTATGCTTGTCCTGGCTCTCCTTTTGCTCAGAAGACCCCTCCCTGATCCTGTGAGCCCCTGTACTTCCTCGCCGGCCCCTGACCTCCCCAGAGCCCATCCGAGGCAGTGTGGCCCCCCTCACCTTAAAGTCACCATAGGACTTCTGGCTAGGGAAATTCAGAGGCATGCAAGAGTCTGGGGACAGAGTGGAGCACAGACATCCAAATGTCAGCTATACAGAGCTACGTATACAGTGACCAATTTCTACCAATATCATTCTCGGTCTTACTGTCTTACCATCATTGAAGACATCCCTGGGCTGGTGGCCCTGTTGCCCAGAATGGTGCTGTTTATGCCTCTTGGGCCTCTTTTGCGTTACTGCAGGACTCATGTTGCTGTCGGTGGACATGGGGCTGCTGGGTCGCTGGTGCCGCCGATCTGAAACCATAGTAACGAAATGCTTGGGTGATATAAAATGTTAAATGCTGAGATAATTTTGGGCATCTGTCACGTCCGGGAATTTTTAGCTACAGCCTGATAAGTCCTTTTGGGTGTCCTGGGTCATTTTTCATACAGAAAATCAATCTTGAAGATTTAGAAGATCTGTTTAAATTCACATTTGTATTGTTTTAGCTATTTAGCTATTTTAGTTAATTATTAACATTTGATACCTCAATTAATCAAATATTCAGCACTGAGTAAATGCAGTAGCATAGCACAATCAATGGCTGACATTTTACCTATGTTATTAAGTACATACATAACATATGTTTTGTAGGTTTTAAAGGCACAGCCATGATAGAACTCGATTGAAAAAGCATGGGAAACTTTGTTTTACCCTAAACAGTAGCAGCATCCAGTGAGCTATGGCTCATTGGAGCTAACTTATCTAAACTAAGATAATTTGACTTTGGAAATATCTTGAAATAAGAATTAATACAAAATAAAACACTTTTTCCCCAGAACCCATCTCACCTGATTCCTCCGGGTACCTGCACATGCGCAGGCCTACATTGTCCCGCGAAGAAGCTGCTGCCTGATTGAAATCACCATCTGTGAAAAAGGATCCTTCTGAGGTGCTGACAACACTGGACCTGCCTGATGAAATGTTGTCCTCAGATGCTGAGCCCCAGCTATTGATCATGGACCCTGTGACTGATCTGTCCAGATCCCCAGTGCTGGAGGCTGGGGTTTGCTCTAACCCACGGAGGTGGAGCTTGTGCGGAGAAGGGTGGTGCTGCTTCTGGTCGTGCTGCTGCCAGTTCTGGTGTTGGTGGTAGTGACTCTGGGTAAGCTCTGGGCCCATTTCCTCGTCTGCCTCCTCATCATCCTCTTCCTGTCCATCAGTATCCAGGCACAGGGGTGTGGAGTCGTAGGTGTGCGTTGGAGAAAGAGGGTGAGCTGGCAGAGGGTGGCTGGTTATGTGTTGGCTGGAAAGTGTATCACAATAAAAGATTAAGGTGTGCCCTCTTGCTGCAACTACAGTTTTTGAGTTGAGCTTTTCCTACTGCTGGTGATTGTACTGTTGATGTAAAATGGTTGAATGAGGTATGGATGGTTCATCTAGTTACCTGTGGTGTTCAATTCCGTCGCCCAGGCCACCGTTCACGTCTCCCTGTGGTGACGTGGCTGTAGATGTGTGGCTATAGGACACTTCAGTAGGGGATGAGGCTGCTCCTCTAACTGGGGGAGTTGGGCAACTTGCTATTCTCTCCTCTGTCTCTTTCTCTTCCGCCTCCTCCATATCATCCTGATCGAGGTACATCCTTGAGGGCAGCATCGGGCATTGGACATCTGGATCAAAACTGATGAGAGAAGGGCAAGTGGCATGAGGATAGGCTATAGGAAGTAGGGGCCCTGGCCCTGGGCCCATCAATCAATCAACTGTCCTTGATTCCAGACCACACATTATTACTATAGTTTCTGTCAGTATCAAATGTGAAAGTATTTGATTTGAAGAATCAATAGAGAACTGATAAATAAAGGGCTTAATAACAGGGTTCTGACATATCAGAGATTAGTTAGTCCGGCAATAGGAAACTGTTTTGTTTTTGCAATTATTGTGCACTAAGTTGATGCCAGGTTGTGCAGAACAGGCTACCATAGTCAAGTGTATGTCTGATTGAAAAAAATAAATAGGTAGGTGTTTTTAGTTGTTGGGTCATGACAATAGGGCTTGTTTTAGGGCTTGTTTTGACAGTAGGCTTAGACAGTAGACATTGCTGTGTGCATTCTGATAATGTTATAGTCCTATTCAGTCAGTTAACATCTGTATTACCAAGCTGGTAGGTTACAGTTTGTAAAGAAGCAACTCTGAACACAATATGCACACGGTTAACATGGTGAATTCAGCAACATAACTATTTGCTCTGTCTGTCTTATGGAATTTATTGGCTGTTTTGAACAAATCGTCAATATTTGGCACAGACTGGTTGATGCATATTTCAATAATTCAGATCACTTAAAAATGTCTTTCTAAACAGGTGTGTGTGTATGTGTGTGTGTATGTGTGTGTGTGTGTGTCTACTTCCCACTCACCTCTTTTCCATAGGTAGGGTATACTCATCACAGTCCCAGGTGTTAGCAAGAGGCGGTGGCAGGGGTTCTCCCCAGCATACTGTATTCTGTTTAGGTGTCTTGGGGGGCCGAGTTCCTTTCTTATGATTTTGGCTCCCTGAGGAGTTAAAAGAAAAAAAGGCAACACAAATGTGAACACAGATGTATGACTCAATACAATGTCCACACGTCAGTACACTGCAGCTCTTGGCCTTACCTGAGGTGCTGTTGCTGCCTCTGTCCGAGCTGTGGTGAGAGCCTGCTGTGCTATGATCGCGAGCCTGGTTGTAGGGGATGGTTTTATGGATCATCCCTTCACCTCCTTGGAAATGATCTGAAGACAATGAGAGAAGATGGCACAATTGTTCCGTTTTCATACAAAGGGTGAAGCACAAATCACATTTAAAACCTGTTTCACCTTTATTGAGCCTGTTTTGCTCCATTATGTTGTACTGCATCTGTGCTGTCATCTCCTTTGGTATCTGAGGAGGGTTGGGAGGCTGTTTCCAGCAATGGATGTCCAGAGGCTCTGCCATGGCCCCACCACTCGCCTTGTTCTTGATGTTAGACTGAATTAGCTGGGTGGTGGCATAGGGGATGGGTTCATATGTGGCTGCTGGTCCTCCTCCTGGACTTACATAACACAGGCTGGAGTTGTTGAATGTCTTAATGTCATTCAGCTTGTTGGAGAGGTTCACGTCACTGTAAATGGCCGTCTCAGACGCCAGCAGGCCTCCCTGCTTGTTTTCCAGATGGTTTCCATAGTTGGCTATGCAGTCAGCTGAGGAGGACATGAGCCCACGAGAAGAAACAACACATGAACACAGCAAGAACACAGCAAGTCATAGACCTCGAACTCTGCCATTAATTAACAAACATTACTGGAGGGTGTTTGATGTGGTTGACAGCTCTGGGCCATATGTTTCTCTCAGAGGCTCCAGCATTAGCAGAGACATTAACTCGGTCCTGTACTAACCTGGTCGGCTGTATGTGGTCATGTTACTGTCACTAGTGCCGTTGCCATTATTGCAGCAGTTGATGCTGCAGTCCTTGTGGTTGGCACATGCATTTGGCCAGTTGTCAGGCAGCCACAGCTGGTTCAAAGGTTCACCCATGCTGAGAAGTCCAGGTCTACAAGAAAGATCAAAGTGTTAGCGCAAAAAAATACTGGCATTATGTATCAGTCACAAATGACTATTTTTTAAACAGGAGGAGCACTCCCCCTTGTGCTTTAATCATGTAAGTGCATCCCTGCTGCTTGTCTTCATACAACACCAAGCGGAAACATAAATTTCACTCACCTGCCAGCATTGCACACAGACTCTCCTCTTTGATAGGCCACTGCAAACAGAAGTAGAAAAACATGAAGATTAAGAGTAGAGCTTGATGAGTTAGATGACAAAGTGCTCAAAGCAGACATCAACTATGAACAACAAGTTTAGTCTCTAATGGCCAAAATAAAAGAGAACAGTTTAAAGCATGGTTCCATTGACTGCTGTCAAATGGGGTGCATTTCTAGCACGGCTTTGATACATACATGTTTTCAGATTGCAAGCCAATTGCACACTTTCAGCGGCACTGCCTGAAACAGCTTTTCCACCATCACCAATAAAATATGAAATGATGAAATTTCTCATGAAAGAGTGAATTGCAGACTCTTTTAGAATACTGTATATGCCAAGGCACATTGAACCTAACCTAGTGAGCAAGTGGGCTTAAGGCCCTTGCATCACTATCTACCTACAGTAGTGTGCAATAAAGCAACAAAGTGTCTTGGCATTGTCAGCAAAATCCACTTTTTGGTTCACCAAGCCTGCCTTGTAATGCTGTATCATAATTTGATTTACCCATACCTCACATACTGCAAGAATACGTGGGTGGCAACATTTGCTAAAAAAACCCCTCCGGGTTCTGACTTTAAAGATGAGATTTGTTTGGCTAGCCGCCTCCAGCAGCTGGCTAAATCTACATTTCTCCACATTTCAATAGAGACTGTCTGGTGAACCAAACTGAAGATTATATACATTTTTTTCTATTTTCATCCTAACACATACAGACACACGAGGCACAATCATACTTTCAGTTTCAGTTAATTTTATGCATTAGATCTATCTTCTTTTATTTCCCTTGCATTTCATTTCACATTTTGTTTTTGTTATGCTCCTTATTGAGTTTTGATGTCATTTAGTTATTCATTCATCTCATGTCATTTAAGGTGAGATGTTTTTATAAGCCCCCCTTTATAAGCCCCATCTTCCAGTTTGCCTTTGCTCTTTCCATGCTTTATCATTTTTATATGTGCAAATGACTCTGTGAGCTTTAAACACCACCTTTACACCATCATTAACAAAAACCTGAATGTAGCAGAACATTCATACATACCTGTAGGTGTAAAGGTGAATGATGGAACTGTAGGGACAGACACAGCAGGCGAGGTATGATGGGAAAAATGAAGAAATCAGTATCAGTTGAATATTTATAGTATGACAGATAATAGTTGCATTGTACCCTTTGGGTGTTCACACAATGAGATTTTGTCTTGTCTGTACATGTGGTCTTTGTGTTGTGGGCGTGATACACTAATGGGCATATAAAAGTGCAATTCAACTCCAATAAAAAACACCCTGTGCTAGGCAATCGTCCAATGGTTCAGATGTACAAACATTTAAATAACCACATGCAAGGCCGCCTGCCCTACTGCTTCTATTTTTTGGGACAGAAGTTTCCAGGTGAAGGTTAATGGGGGTGACAGGGAGCCTGAGGTAGAGAAGGAAATAACATTGATATAGTAGCAGACATGGCAGTGGCAGGTCGACAGGCCTGTGCTTCTAAGAACTGTGCTATGTTGAGGAAATGGCACTCTACAAATGAGTTACTAAATGTCAGCCTTTGAATGTCACCATAATCCATCTACAATGTGCCAAGCGTCTGATTTGCTTCTGAGGTCTTTCAGTCAAAAGAAAGATTAGACCAGAGAGGCATCCTTTGATGTGATCTGGTTATCATTCCCACTAATAAATATGTTTGAGATGAAGAAACCTGTGTGGTGTGGTGACACCAAGGTGCCATGGCTTGACCATAGCACCTTTTTCTATTATGACTTCTGTAACCACATACCTACCCATATTCAGTTCATTTAATCACTCTTGCCATCATTCCACACATCTTTTCTTCATCTTTTTTGTTCTATTTAGTTAATTGTCTGCTAGAGTCATCTTGGACAGACATACACCTACCCAATCAACTAAAATGTGTATATATGACACACAAATACAAATACACACCCTTGCGGATGCCAGTGTAGGTGCTGCTGATGCCACTCCTCTTCTTACGGTGACGGTACAGCCACACACTGAAGACCATGAGGACCGCCCAGCAGGTGGCGCCAATGCCAGCTATGAAGGCTGGTTGCCTAACCACATCTGAGATCTGAGACAATGTGTCTCTTTCCTCATGGTTATCCATCATCTGTCCTGTAGAGTCTAAGTGGTGCAAGCAGAGAGAGGTATGTGCAAGATAACAACAATAATAAAAAGATAACATAATTCCAATTAATAAAGTACATCTTCAGATCTGATATAAAAGAGAGCCTTTGGACAAGAACAACAGCAGCACAACATTGCTGTTTCAGACAGATTTTCAATAATAAAATAATAAAAAGGTGGCTGAGAGTTTTTCACCCTGATTCTGAGTTTTGTGACAGCTTAACTGGTACTAATTTAGGAAAAATCTTCAAGAAGAATACCACCACGAGAACCCTTTTTGTAATTTCACCTAGTTGGAAGAAAGTGACATCGCTCTTGAGCCCGGGTCCAGCGCCATTGCTAGCGGCAACCTCTACGCTGTAGCGAATTCCTGGTGCCAGACTGGGGATGAGCACCGAGAAGGTGGAGCCGTCCACTGATTGGTTTATGTGGTAACGACTCTCATTGCCTAGGCACCAGATCTGTCGAGAGACATTGAAGAGGAGTAAGGATGACAGTGATTGTCAGAGGGACCGAAGCAACACTAGAGGCAACAACAGCCACATAAAAACACAGTTTCTTGCATTTTATGTGGATTACACATGATTCAGGCATGAGTAAAGTAGACAGAGGGGGCTTGATCCTTTCTATTGAATTTTTCCAGCATTCCCTTTTACCTTGTACTCCTGAACAACCCCAGCCTCTTCCTCTTCTGGAGGTGGTTTCCAAGCAACCAGGATGGCAGTTCCATTGGCATCACTCTTTGTCACAGTAACACCCTGAGGGGCTCGACTGGGGGCTGAGAAAATGGCGCAAACAGTCAGACATACAGACATGCACACAGTCCCATTTGATGCTGTAGGTATCCCACATATACTCTGTGTGTTGTCTGCCATTTATGTATGATACAAATGATACTGGCATTGGCTATTGCAGTCCCCTGGAATGCATACATTGAAATATAACTACAGCAGAACACAATGCAATGCGCCACATCTCCCATCAAATCTATCATTTTCAGTAGAGGATTGGTTCCAGATACTCCTGCTCTGGGGCGGCACAGTGGCTCAGTGGTCCAGCCCTGGTCTTTTCTGTGTGCATGTTCTCCTTGTGTTCCGGTGGGTTTTCTCCCTCCGGGTGCTCCGGTTTCCTCCTCCTTCCTTGTCCAAAGACAAGCAAGTCAGGAGAATTGGAGACTCTAAAATGTGAATGGGAGTGTGAGTGTGTTTGTCTATCTTTGTGTTAGCTCTGTGATGGACTGGCGACCTGCCTTCTGCCCAATGCTTGCAGGGATAGGTTCCAGGCCCAGAATAGGAATAATGCCATTGAATGAATACTTTGGCTGTGAACATCAAAGCCTGTCAAGATGGAGAAAAAGGGGTGTTGGTAAGGATTGTATGCTACACTAAATAAATGGTTCTTGGGTCTGGAATTGAATACTAAGACAATTTATGTTTTCCTGACATGGGCAGAAAGCTGACTCCAATGGTTAGGAGCCCTGTGGGAGATGGCTCCACAGGTAATCATCAGTGCCTATATAACACAATTCTTCTTAGCTATTTACAGATACATTTAACAACAGAAAACCTGCTCTAACAGTCACCTTCTTCCAACGTCCTGGCCACTTTCACCTCACTGTCTGTCCCCTGGAACTCATCAAAGAAGGGGCGCACTTTGAACTCATAGGTGGATCCCTTCTTCAGCTGAGTGACCACCACCCTGTCCTGTCCTGGGGTGCGTACATCCAAGACACTCCACTGCCTGCCAGGCTGGCCAAGCTCAGCAGAGGCCCTGTACAGCACCTTGTAACCCTGGATGTATGGAGACTGCTGCTCTACCTTGTGGAGACAGAGGGATACAGTATATGAACATTAACCATCACCAACGTATCATTTTTCTACGATGGGTTATATAGCAATTGAGCAATTGTGTTTGAATGAAAGAAATGTTTTGAGTGAATATAATTTTCGTTGCTGCAATATGAGTAAAAAGGAAGTACACAATGATATCTGGGTTAAAACAAGATACAACTTATAACCTGTCCTATTCAGCTTGTAAGCATGAGAGTGAACAACGTCCAGAGAAGGTCTGTTAAAGCTGTGTTAATTCTCTTCCTCCTGCCCTTAGGCTGATGTAGATTAACATCTCCCTGTGTCTCCGAGATCTCAGAGCAAACTGCAATATGAGGTCATTACTGGTTGCCAGTTTCCTGTGAGCATGGTTCTGGTTAAAACACAGCCAGGAGAACACAAAGCAGTTCTCAGTTAAACATCAGCCTCACAATTATGACATGTATGAATCATATCACAGATAAATGTACTCCTCTGTGCGGTGTATTTATTCATTTTCTGCTCATACAGAAATTAACAATGAAAACCCAGTAAATTTCAACATTTCTACAGTAAGTAGGCCTTTGAAATGCCTTCACACAATGGAGTTTTGGCCCAGACAGATGCGATTTACAACTAATCTCTGTGTTTCACTGTATCTCTGTCATATAAGCTCATTGATCAAAGAGGAAGTCACGTGGGGGGAGAGAGTGGAAAATGTCTCATAACGTATAAGCTTCCTGTCATAGGACTTCAAATGTACATAAAGAGTTTAAAATGTGGCGAAGTGGCAAAGCAGAGGTTGCACAGAAGTTCCACACCCTACCCTGTGCAGGACTTCATATATACCAAATATGCTTCATGCTTTGATTCTTCTAACGATCAGTATGGTGTGGTCTTCTTACCATCCATTGTACCCTGACCGCAGAGGAGGAGAGGATGGTTGGTGTGTGCAGCTGAACCACCACATCTCCCAGCTCCCTCTGGATCACACGGTGGTCCACTCCCTGGAGAGTGGAGGTGGTGTCTATTGGTACAGAAGGAAGGGAAGGGGTTAAAACAGCAATGCTGACTTATTTATTCCATACTGTGCAAGTGAATTGAAACAAATATGCAGTTTCTCAATCGTTTCATTGGTGTTCCTTTAAATATGAAGTTGTATGACAACCCCACACTGACCCTGAGTTCTGACAGTGTCAGAGATTGGACTGGGGTCACTCAGGCCATAGGCATTCACGGCTCTGACCATAAACAGGTAGACAGTTCCAGGCTTCAGGTTCGTCAGGACAAAGGTCAGTGTCTTCACATGGTCAGCCAAAGTCACCCAGCTGCTGCCTGACATGTGACTGGAGGAAGAGAAACATGGGAAGTGTTATCATGCTATATGTAGTATACTAGGCATTAAAAAAAACAAAAAAAACATATATTATGTTATGTTTATGTCTTACCTGAATGCCTCGATAATGTAGGATGTAGGTGTTGCCCCGGCATTGGGGTTGGATTTCCAGGACAGAGTGACAGAGGTATGGCTGATGTCAGTCACCTCAGGTTTAGATGGTGCACTGGGAATCAGGTTAGGGTCTGTAGGATGACTGGCCTGGACAACAACTCCAAACTCTGCCATATCAGGGATTATAAAGTTTATCTTTACAATGACTTTTCATGGCAACACAGGTACTATGATGAAGCATTTATTTATAACTGTCTCTCAACATGTGTCACCTACCCTCCACCTGTAGGTGTGCTGTCCAGGAAGCCTCTCCATTGGGACTAGAGGCTACACAAGTGTAGAAGCCTGTATCGCCCAGCTGAGGAGAAGAGGCACGGTTACATACATTAGTAGGTTGGTTTGGTTCAATGGGGTGGTTACTAACTGCTGTCACATTGCCCCCTACCTTAGTGTAGTGAATCTCCAGTGATCCTGTGTCTGCTAGGGACATGCGAGAGTCCACCGTGGACACTGGCACTCCGTCCTTTTTCCAGTGGACCGTGGGAGTTGGCGTGCCCGACGTTTGGCAACCCAGGATCACCTTGCTGTCCACAGGTACTGTCTGATTGTTTGGGCCTTGCCTAATCACAGGAGGAGGGTGGTCTGACACAGCTATTCAAACAAAAGGAGAAAGGAAGAGAAAGGATATAATAAACAATAATGTTAAAGACTTTAATTTTAAAAAAGACCAAACATCTAAAGAGGAATAAAGAAATAAAACAGCAGGGAGATGAAATAAAAATTAAAACAAAAGGCATCCCAACAAAATGAAGGACAGGTAAGATGTGAAAGATATTGAGGAGAAAATTGGTAAAGTGAGAGAACAATTGGTTTAGTTGGGTGTAGAGTCATTGGTGGAGATAGAAATCACCTTTTCCCTTCTAGCCGAGAGCAACTAATCATTCATTGGGCAGTAGGCACTGCAGGAGCTGGCTCCAATCACAACTGCAAAGCCCAACTAATAACAAATCCCATTTAGATAGCAGAGCTCTCTCACTCTTCCACTTCACAACCCAGTGGATAAGTAGGGGGGTGGGAGTCCAAAGCCCAAAACAGAGAAAAAAAGATAATGGAAACACCTTGCAAACCGCCGGAGGTAATGCAGGCTAGTTATTTCCATACAAATACGCCACTCCAACAGGAGGGAGGAGGAGGGTGGTGGGGTGGAGAGAATTTGGGGGAGGGGAGAATAGAGAGAAACAGGTACAGTCAGAAGTAGAGAATAGGGAGAGTGGAGAGCTGCAGACTGCTGCATAGATTACATCAAACATGACACAATCTTGTTTTATTTCCATCATCTATAATGGAGTGTACATTAAGTGGGCGACTCTCATTTCCCTACTGAGGTGGCTGCAGAAATCGTCACCCATATGAGCATAGGATTATCCATTATTACTAAGAGGGCTGCACTGAACAAGTCAATGCAATACAGCAATTGTCTGTACTAGCCTCGAGCAATTATGTTCATTAAGTTAATACATGCACATAGTGCACAGTCACATTTGAACAGACACGTGAATACACACTCACACAGGCTACTAAACTGGGACCATGTAGACTTTACTGGTGGCGTGTGTAATTACTGCTCTAAGCCTCCAAGCTACGTTCAACATTTAGTTTCCTTTTTTTAACAACTGATGCAATTAATGTATCAACAAGGGTCACTGTCAACCAATCAGGATGAGGGTCCCTCGGGCAACTGACCAACATCATCCGCTGATCCTGTATTTTCATGCAATAATATCTTCAGCAAAACAGCATGGGAGCCAACAGAACAGCATGTTAGAGGGCTGAAGCCAGTGGTCCTCAAATCCGGTCCTCAGGGTCCAGAGTACTGATGCTTTTCTATCCTACCAGCTAGTTAATTTCATTCACCTGGTGTCCCAGGTCTAAATCAGTGCCTGAATAAACAGCTAGAATGACAACTACCTGGTGGAATAGAAATCAACAGTACTCTGGACCCAGAGATCCAGATTTGAGGACCACTGGCTGAAGCTATGCTCATAGAAACTAGAGTTACAATAGAAAACCATTGCTCCATTTCTGGTAGAGACGTTTTTTTTATATAAATGTCATTCACTTGATATACATTTGTAATTTGGGAGAGGATTCTGTGTGGAGAGAAATGAGAGGAGGCCAGACACATTTTGCACTCAATCACCATGGAAACAGAGGATTTTGAGTCCAAAATGTGAGCAGCTGAGGGTTCCTCAAATCACTCCATTGACTATTAGTAACCAAGGCCAACTACCATACAAAACACTGCACCACAAAGGAGGTAGCTCTTGCCAGCCTACAACCAAGGCCAGTCTGTAATACAGCTGCTTAACAAAGGAAAAACTACAGAAGCAAACTAGCAAAAGATTGTTTTGTCTGAACACAAAACCCTGAGGCCTGAAATGTGAAGAATAAAGGCCACCTTATTCTGCCCTCCACGATTCCTTTCCTTTACTCACAGTCTGTGACTTCCAGCAGAGCTTTGGTAATAACACTGCCAGCGATGTTGAGGGCCTGGCAGCTGTAGTAGCCGGCATCAGAGTGCTGGGCATCGGTAATGGTCAAACTGCCCATCTGGGACACAGACATACGGCTGAAGTGCTGAGGGGGCTGGTAGGAGAACAACAGACTCTGGAAGAAAGAGAAATCAGGATCATCAGAAATCAGGTAAATATTCTTCGGACATTTCATTATCATATCCATTACCTTTATTTGCACTGCATTGTGATTTAGTGTGATGACAGACTGGGAGTGCATCTCACCTCACTGCCCTCCCTCTGCCAGAAGATAGCAGGCTGAGGGTTGCCAGTAGCCTCACACTGGAAGGTGACCGTCCTGCCCACTGCCACCACTTGGTTCCTGGGTCGCATGGCAAATGCTGGGGGCACTGCAGAGGGAGGAAGGTCCTACTTAGAAGGGCAGTCTGGACAGATACCAGACAGTTTCCCCCCCATTCCCGGCATTAGAACACCTCAGTATGTGTAAGCCCACTCAATAAAAACAAACCACAGTGTGAAACAATCAATATTTACCTTTTTCTAATGGAAACTAGCAATTCTTTGTTAATTTACCCACATATGACATAAATTACATACTGTATTGGGAGATGGAAATACAGTGCAGATAGGACAATGACGGGAGCTCATGATTTCCTGTTGCTGTCTGATGGTGGATGAGGGACGAATGACAACTTACCAGTGTTGACTACAAGGGAAGAGACACAAAAGAGAGCAGCGTAATGAGTAATGCAGGCACATACTGATACTGGGAGATGCAATTGCAATGATGCATTCAACAGTAATGTGACATGCTTTGAATGAGTGAGCATGAGAAAATTGGCATGAAAGACATTTGAATGTTCAGTAGACAGCAAATCATAGTCACTGATAAGGGACGCAAGCAAACGTGTCTCTTCTAAATGTCTGATTGCAAGAGTTAGGTTACATTTCCGGTTAAAGACATTTGATCTTAATAATTTCGCTGGGAGGCTGTGGTGTTTGTGAGAAAATTCAATAAATCTCACACCAAATTATTCTACACACAAACATACCAAGGTTGACAGGTACAAATACAATTCCATGGAAAACATTTCACCCCTTAAGCAGATTGTCTTTGTGTAGAAAGAAAGAAAGAAAGAAAGAAAGAACAGAAAAGCTCTGCTGTCGTTGGATGTGGCTGGGCCCTCTGAACAAACTTGCCTGTCTTCTTCCTGTCCCCTGCCTGAGTCAGCTGACAGCAATCCAGAGCTTTTCACACTGACCTAATATTATGCATCTGGACGTCTCCACAGGGTTGACAGTATTTTACTACAGGATACCTAGGGCCCAGTCATTTTTCATTTTTCAGTAGCCTATCTCAATAATTCAATTTGACAAACTCACAGACTGAAAATGTAATTTTTGTATGGGCGCCTTCCATGAGAACCGCCTAACCCTGGAGGCGTTGGTGCCATGCTCTATGCATTGAGAGACACATGATTATCTTGGATCTTGGGTTACTATTAAGTGTTGTATATGTCACATTTGAAACTGCTGTGATGACAAGATTGCTTTTATGATGAAAAGTGAAAAATTTCTCTGGATGCCCAAAATGTAGATAGCCAAAAGCATCAGTTGTGATTTATGTCTCAAGTACTTGCAGCACTGTAACATTTTGTGCGCATGAATGTGTGTGTGTGTGTGTGTGTATGTGTCTTGAAAGAGAGGTCCTGGGACAAGGCATTGGCTGTTTAAAGCCCTATGAGACCTAGCAGACTTGTGGACTCTGAGGTGTGAAAAGTCTTGTATGGAAGTCTTGGCTTGAGTTACAAGGCCAGACAGCCCTGAGGCTTGTTTGGACAGAGTTTACGATCCCCTAGTGAGGACATAAACCTGTGTGTGTGTGTGTGTGTGTGTGTGGGTGGGGGGGTAGTTAAAGGACTTCATAGTAGTCCTTTAACTTAGTAGGAACTACATTGTTGGCCGTGATGAAGATGAATAGTAAAATGCATGGCTTTTGCTGTTTTTTGGAACTCAGTGGATGATTACAGGATATACGGCTGAGAGCTGAGAGACACCGCCGGCAGCACAGGATATGTTGTTGCTATTCAACATGTTCTCATCGTGCTCACAGATTGCCAACAAAATATTGTGCATACGATTTATTGAAATGTAAGTAAATATATAGTAAAAACAAAATTTTACACTACTCTGTCATGACTGAATTGAGTGAACTAAAAATAGATTAAAAGGGACTTCTGGGCTGGAATCAAAACAGAAAGAAAACTGAAATCTTAAAAAGTTTTTAATCCTCTAAATCTCTACCCCCTTATCAAGGAGATGTAAGCACTTAAGTATCTGCTGAGATAAAGTGTTTGTCAGACAGTGCTGGTGTTATATCTCAAGAAGGAGAACAAGTTTTATTTGAACATTTTTATATTTAGACAGCTCTCTCTTTCTTCCAATAAGGGGAATTCTACTCATCTGCTATCTCTTCCTGCCCTCCTCCGTTCACTGCACAAATTAGCAATGGTCCCACCTGTTTTCCCAGCTCTTTGGAGGAAGAGGAGGATGATGTAATTGGAACCATGTCATTTCCCAGCTTGCAACCAGTTCTGCCTGATCTTTAATTAAGACTTACTGTCCTTGCCACCAACTGTGTCACTGGGGTACTGGGTGGGTCCTGTACTACTCATTATATACAACTACAGTGATGACTGCTGCAAAAATGATATGAACTCAATAAATCACTGCCATTCAACAGGATTAGGTGAGAGATCCAGTTAGGCTGCATGAGCAGCTGTCTTCAGCTTTTCACCCATGAATAGGAAAACAGTGGCACAGAAAAAAGCCATGTCTGAACTTTAAATCAAAGAGTAGGTTGTGTTAGGGTTAGAGGTCTTTTGAGGGTTGGGTTGTACTGACCATGTACAGTGAGTGTGGCGGATGCTTCGGACTTCCCAACCACGTTCTCCACCACACACGTGTAGGAGCCCTCATCAGAAGGGGTCACTCGACGAACAATCAGGGTATGGTCCTCTAAGATTTCAAATCTGCAGGAAGGACGCATGCACACACACAAAAAGCTGAAACCTTGCTTACATGATAAATTATGCTTAGTATCTGTGTGTGTCTGTGTGTGTGTGTGTGTAGAGGGCCTTTGTGCCTTACCTCCCCTTAGGCAGGTCAGAATCGTCCTTCCTCCAGCGGATGGTGGGAACAGGGTCTCCTTGAACAACACAGTGGAACTCCACACTCTCATCTTCCAGCACCACTGTGCTGCTGGGCCTCTTCACAAAGCTGGGGCGCTCTGGAGGACAGTGCAACAACAACCAGCACTACCATCAGTGAATCATTACTATTGTCATGCCCATGAGTGCCATTCTGCCTCCCAAGGAGAAACTCTTTCCCCCATTTCACTTTTTTATGTTATCCAATGATTTGTATTGTTGCATGTTATCCTTTTATTTTTGCTTTTGTATTTCTTTATACTCACCACAGTTCAGGACTGTTCGTACTACAATCTTCTTGCCTTGAGAAAAGCTTTTCTTAAACCTCTCTGTATCATTACCTCCTCTAATCCTGTTGGGCTGCATGTACAGTACTGTGCAAAAGTCTTAGGCACCCTTGATTTTTTTGTTTTCTGCATTAGTGTTTTACATTACTGCTCTTTATAGTATTTTTTTTGATATTTAGAAACTTATTCTAAACTTATTCTTCGTTATTTTTGAAAGCATCTTTGCTTTATTTTTTTCTCACATGTGCCAAAGACTTTTGCACAGTGCTGTACCTCTTAATGAAAAGTACTTTCAGAATCAGAATCAGAATCAGAATCAGAATGGGGTTTATTGCCAAGTACGTTTACACATACAAGGAATTTGCCTTGATCTGATGGTGCAACATTTAACAGAAGAAAAACAAGTCAAAAATGTAAGAAGGAACAAGTCAAAAATATAAAATCTAAAAAAAACAAATTCACATAATAAATTATTAAAAAAAGACAAAACATATAACAAGACAAGAGATGTGTGCAATAAGGTGCAAGTGGGAAATATGTGCAAGTTGCCTATTTGTAGTGTGTGTGTGTGTCTGTGTGTGTGTGCCTCAGTGTGTTCTTGCCTCAGTGTGTTTTTATTCTGGGCAGCAGTGCTGGCTACATCTTGTATAAGTGACCATGGTTGAATTGCTCATGTCTGAATTGATTGTGCTCGTCAGCTTTAGGGGTCAGCTGAATACCCTGTTAATTATTTGAACTTTCATGTGCTTGAGCCTGTGGTGGTAACTCCTACCGGCCTTCAGATGGTGCTGACTAATTGAGCAGTATATATGATCAGTGAGATGGCACCCCATAGTGCTGTGAAATTAAAATAATGTGCACGCTTTATATGTCTATGTCTCTCTTTCTATAGAGGAAATGTATAAATGTATAAACTATAATATAGAAATGGATTGTACAATGTCTCTGATCATAAAAGATTTATATTTTATTTACATGACAAAAATAAAAGAGGACTTATCATTATTCCATGTACTTGATTTTGCAAAGAATCATGGGTAATGTTTGCAATGTTTGAAGCTAGATTGGCTACTTGTGTTCCCATTCCTAGTAGCAGTTGTAAGCACATACTGTATGTGATCCCAGTGGGCACCCATAGAAAGGCCATCTGATCATGTGATGTCTGTTAGTGTTTGGATAGGGGAGGGGAATGGAGGGTAGAGATGGAGGCAGGGGACCACAGCTATGGATATGCAGGGTGACACTGGGTGAGGGGAGGAGGAGGAACTGGAGTGCAACAGGGATTTGCTGGGTGGTAGCAGGGATTGGGGTTGGACTAAGCAGTCCCCAGGAGCTTGGTGGGAAATGTCTGCACAGCTGGTGGTTTGGAAGCCATGTTGTATAATCAGGCTAATTAATGGATGTTATACCACAGTGATGAAGACCTCATGGCAGACTGGCAAGCTAAACCACTATGAGCTTAGAAGGTACTCAGACTAAGCAAGGAACTGAAACATTCTGCATTGCAATTGTGAAGCAAAAATCAAAAGCAAATTTTACCTAGTACAGTGAGTTCAGCAATCTCGCTTTCCCTCTCTCCCACCATGTTAGTTACAACACAGATGTATTTCCCTGCATCACTCCTCTTGGTGTTGGTGATCATCAGTTTGCCGCTGCGAATCTGAAAGATGGCACAGAGGTTGTCAGAGGAAGTCAGGCCTGTAAACACGGTCATTATGCCCTGAGAGCAAATCGTAGTCAGCCTCTCTAACTCTGTTGTGATTGGAAATGAGCATAAACTCACAGGTGCTGCAGTATTTATATGACCATCAATCTCATCATGGAGCAGTCTTATGTGTATCTGTAAGTTAGTCTTGATGTATAAATCAATCTGGCCCAGTTTTATCATAGTTGCATGAGAAAAAAATTGTCCAAATCCTGATAATTTTCATTTCATAGTGAGATTTAACAACTTGCTCTGTGACCTGGAGTTGTGTGTACCTTTATATATGAACATGTATAATCACATCTGCGGCTATTTTCCACTTGGAAAGTGTTTCTTTTCATGCACTTGATGAGATGACTGAGTCGTTGTGTAAGCTTGTCGTTGTGTATGCTTGAGTGCATTCGTGTGCATCTCTGTATGCATCTATGTCTATGGAATAGAGTTTTCACTGCCTTTCAGGCTGCACTGAAGGTCATCCATTATGAAATTACATAATTCATATGTGGAGCTGCATTAGCACAGAACCCTGGGAACAAAGATACTGGGATCCTTTGAAGAGACCTTCCTCAGATGTTCTGTCATATATCTACACCGTCAGCCTGCTTTTGCCTTTCTCAAACTTTTCACCTTCACTACACTCATATCTCATATCATACACAACCCACACACACACACACACACATAAAACCCCTGTCAAAATGCAGTAACCCTAATGGAGAGTGTGGAATGCATTTATCTTCCATGTCTTCATTGTGTGTGTCTGTTTTCATTCTTTTCACGTCCTCTTCACCATGCTTTATGGTACTTTAAATATGAACTAGTGATAGTCTGAAGATGCCCCATGTTTTACAGGTAACCCCCCAAAAAGTAGGACAATAGGGTGATCCTACAAACAGAGAACAGAACAGATCTAAGACCTCAAAACAGGCACAGTCTCAGCAATCACTGTTATTCCCTGTGCCAAACCACATGAAACTTTCTCCCAGGCATCAAAAGGCAATCAAACTCTTTCCTACACAATTATGATTAAATTTAAGATTACTTTTTTTCCAATTCACACCAGGTTATTGGAATTTGTAGACACACACAGCCCCCTGCACATATTTATTTCTCAGCAGAGGTCAGAGAGCAAGGTTGCCTATAGTGCCGTGTGCCTGAAGCAGTTATGGATTCAACATCTTGCTGGACAGCACCTAGCTTGGTGGGTACCATAGGTGGAGGAGCAGGCACCATCCAGTCACCATCCATAACCTTTCAGTTAGTAGTGAGCCCCTGTATGGCTAGGCTAACGTACCATCCCAGAAAGCTCATACACCAAATAAATTCCAACAGAGTGGCCTCACTATGGTTGACTTGCCAAATCTGTTGCAAATGTTGTGGCTTAAAGACTGCGATTTAACAAATTGCAATGTGACTTGTGGTTGTGTGTACTTTCATACACAATGCCAACCATGAGTGATCACAGGGAACAAGTCGTGGAATTTGAGAGCTGGTCCTGGCAGATCAACTATTACTGTCAGTATTCAGTGGGATGGGTTTAAATGTTTTCTATATGCTGAAATTATCGGATTTAAAATAGGCCAATGTGAAGAAATTCTACATATTGAATCAAATTAGAAACACATCATTGCATGACTGCATACAGTAACCGGGATGGCAATAATGCCACGATGAGCCATGTGATATATGACATTGTTGGAGGATCTAGCAAGCACATTGCATAGAGACCGTACAGTTCAAGACAGGGTGCACTTTTCTGCAGACAGCAACACATTTCTCATTGTCAGACAATGCCTAAGCCAGTATTGTTGCATCTACACTTGATACATTGTGTTACAAACGGAACATAAATCAAACATGCCATACCAGTACATACTGAGTCAGAGGGACTTTTCAACAGTAGCATGGTAACCATTCTGGCTTTTCCCAAAACTCTTTGAGTAAAGTGATGCCAACAGCACTGAGCATTGCATGTAATTAAAGACCAGTCTAGTTCCCACACACAATCACACAGCAAGTTGCCATTAAGAAGGACTTACTGTACACTGTAGGCTATTTGCCAATCCTGGGTTCCCTAATACCATTGGGCCTCAATAAGTACCCTGTTCAATAAAAATAGTGCCTAATTAGTTTAGTGTAGCTGATTGCAGAAGTGAGATAAACTTCAGTTTATCTCACTTCACAGATGGATGGCTTGTTGGTTTGTAATGTGTGTAATGTTGTTATGTTAGTCATGTTTTCCATTTTATGCAGTAAGTACTAACAGTTTTAGTCAAATGCATTAAACTATTAAATTCACCTGATTGAGGATGCCCTTTAAAACCCTGGATGATGAAGAGGTTAATTTCTAGCTTTATCATGTATACATGGCACCTTGGACTGCATGGTCTTCCATCTAACCACTGGCATTTGATATGGCATAGTATTCATCAAGGAGAGAGACGTTGCATGTTGAATGATGTTGCTCTCCCCAGTGCCGGTTTGACTGATGTTCTGCTCGGGTTCTGCAACTTTTGCTGTAAATACTGCAGCACTAGTAACTTTAGCATCTTTTTAAAGAGCAGACCATTTCTTTATTTATTTCTTGGACCGAACGCTTCTCTTTTTTAGCTGCAATTCCATTGCTAAGCCATCCAAATAATGTGGTTTGTTTATCCTCCATCTCAGACACTAAAACCTCAGCTTTCGTTTCCTATCTGTTTCCATGTCTTGTCTTTCCTCTTCGCGTAGCCTTGGCTCCCTGAAAGGAACAGACATTATGAAGCTGCTTGCTGTGCAACTTTTGCATGTAAATGTAATGCACATTGTAATCACACCTGTGAGTGAGAGGCTTCTAAAATTAGTTTTTAAGAATTTACTTTTTCTGCACGTCATCATTTCTATATGGAGGTCCCGGGACCCATATATAAAACTCAAGGGACTCAAGGGAAACACTCTAAAGGATCCCAGGTAGCAGTGGATCACTTGTGGTGGACTGCTTTGTCCTTTGTCTTTGTACAGTAAGTGTTTTCTTTGTGAAGACACATTTCCATATAGAACAGATGATTAGGGAGGACAAAGACAGGCAAGCAAAAGGTATAAAGAGAGGTACAAAGCAGAAAGCAGCCTTTGTATTTCCCTCACAGGGCCCTCTCTCTTGCTCTGATCCCTGCCTCTCCTTAAATCAGAGATAGCTGCTCTGTCCATCACAGTCCCCCGGAGAGACTACCTGTCACTCTACACAAGGATGGACTTTGAATCTGCTCTCGTGTGTCCCCTGGAGCATGCACAGGCATTCAAACAAATAAATCAACACACACACACACACACACACACACACACACACCAAAAGACAAAAGATGCATCTGAGTTGCTGAAATTTGGTTTGTTAAAGGAATGAGAAGCCTAACTCATCAGATGT